>APFE030502795.1:6541-31538 GCA_000404065.3 Pinus taeda | reverse complement strand
TATTTCATTGTGGTGATTACATTGTAGACATAGAAACTCATTAATATTGGAAGAATACTTTTAGAAATCCCTGAGTCATATTTAAGGAGTCAATAATAACCCTAATGACTTCACAACACACCCTATTACCAACTATCTTATATCTCACATTTACTTCACAACACACCCTATTACCAACTATCTTATATCTGACATTTAGTCATTAATCTGATCTTATATCTATCATTTAGTCATTAATTTGATTATTTTCTTATTATTCAGTTATATAATTATATCATATTACGTTTGATCCTAAATCAAATATTTATCATAGTGAGGAAAAGATACTCCAAACTATACTCACCAAAAACTACAGTAAATAAATGGGAAACCTACATGAATAAAACAAAACTACAATGTAATTTAATTGATCAAAATAAAATAAAACTACAATGCAACTTAACTCATCAAAATAAAACAAAACTACCTTGCAATTAGATTGAGACTACATTTACTGAGAAATTAGTAGATGTATGTGTAATCTTTAAAATATCCAAATCGATTTCCCATGTTGTATAATCTATGGGTTTATCCATGAAATTCTCACCATATTCCAAAATCGACAACCAATGGATTTACGAGACTAATAAATCATTGAAATTTATAATTTAAAATATTGAAAATGATACAAAATGTTTTAAAATTGTTTCAATCATAAATATTGCACATAAAATTATATTTCTGACAAATTATCTATGTTTTACATTTAGAATAGCTAGTAAGATAATAAATTTGGTTTTGAGAATTTTTGTATCCATTTATCCACCTACACCATAAATTATATCATACTTAATATACAATGAATTTCCAAAAAATTCCATATTACAAGGAACCATCTAAATTCGACACTACCAAATATTTTAGGTTCATAATAAAATAACATATTTAATATTTACAAAAAGATCTTTAAAAATATACACTAATTACTTATTTATCAAACCATAACATCTATTGATATAAAATTTTGAATATAATACAAAATATTAAACCGTGTAATTTAGTATTTAAGCAAAATCTCAATGAAAAAAGTCTAGAAAAAACAAAATTTTATATTTACTAGGATAATTTAATTATCTTAATTTTTCTCATAGATTTAAATTTGATAAATCTACACATTATAAATTTATAAATTATATGAATTTTACTTAGCTTTCCAAATTATAAATTTATAAATTCTATATTTTTACTTTACTTTACAATGACATAATTATCATAGATTTCTACGTATTTCATTTGTTGTAAATTTCTTATGCATAAAACTACATCCATCCACCATTATCATTTATTAACGTATGCCATTCACAGTAAAATGAATGCTGGAATCTATAATTGTGATTAAAAAATTCGTTAATATTTAATGATAGCAATAAATGCTTTAACGACATTAAATTTACATATTAGTTACTTCAAGCAATGGAACTTATCTCAATATTTTCAAAATTAAAAACATGTTACATTCATTAAAAATTAAAAACATGAAACCTCTCAAATGACCTATTCTCGTGTTTACAAAAAATTGCAATATCAAAACTATATTGTTATTACATTTCCAATAAAAAAAACACGCACAAAATATTGTCAAACTCAACATCTGTGGAGAGTCGTGCGATGACGTATATTGTCCATCAAATCCTAAGGGTTTTACAGAAACAAAACACGTGCTTTATAATTTATGCTTTCACAGAAATCCACCAGTACAGTGCATGAACTTCATATTATCACGTTTAACTTGGGAGATCATCTCCATTTCTGATGCATTTCATTTTTCCCATTCGCTTTCATTTCACTGCCTTTCAACTTTTCACTCTTCGATTGTGCCAAACTTCCATATTATCTCTTTTTAAACCACGTTTGGACCATTGTACAATCGGTTAAATGTGCGTTTAAGTTTCCATTTCGACCTTTTACCAAAACCACATTTATAATCGGGAAAAGACGTGAATTTGGTGGTGGGGCGATTCTGAGAATCGACCTGCATGCATCGCCACCACCATGGTGCGGGCGGTGGTGGTTTTCGATTCTCAGAATGCCACACCCGATTGCTCGAATACTATAATAGCCCGAGTATTTTAACGACATTAAATTTACATATTAGTTACTTCAAGCAATGGAACTTATCTCAATATTTTCAAAATTAAAAACATGTTACATTCATTAAAAATTAAAAACATGAAACCTCTCAAGTGACCTATTCTCGTGTTTACAAAAAATTGCAATATCAAAACTATATTGTTATTACATTTCCAATAAAACAACACACACAAAATATTGTCAAACTCAACATCTGTGGAGAGTCATACGATGACGTATATTGTCGATCGAATCCTAAGGGTTTTACAGAAACAAAACACGTGCTTTACAATTTATGCTTTCACAGAAATCCACCAGTACAGTGCATGAACTTCATATTATCACGTTTAACTTGGGAGATCATCTCCATTTCTGATGCATTTCATTTTTCCCATTCGCTTTCATTTCACTGCCTTTCAACTTTTCACTCTTCAATTGTGCCAAACTTCCATATTATCTCTCTTTAAACCACGTTTGGACCATTGTATAATCGGTTAAATGTGCGTTTAAGTTTCCATTTCTACCTTTTACCAAAACCACATTTATAATCGGGAAAAAACGTGAATCGGGTGGTGGGGCGATTCGAGAATCGACCCGCCACGCCTGCCCAGTGGTGTTGGCGAGTCGATTCTAGAATCGCCCCACCACCCGATTGCTCGAATACTCTAATAGCCCGAGTATTTTAACGACAGTAAATTTACATATTAGTTACTTCAAGCAATGGAACTTATCTCAATATTTTCAAAATTAAAAACATGTTACATTCATTAAAAATTAAGAACATGAAACCTCTCAAATGACCTATTCTTGTGTTTACAAAAAATTGCAATATCAAAACTATATTGTAGAAGAAGAAAAGAGAACAGGAAATGGGTGTGCGGAGATCATCTTTTGAAATGCCGTATACATGCAAAAAGAACTTTGACCATCAGTGCATGGTTCTGCAAATTATAATACTGATGCTGATGGCGATTGTGATTGTGCAGAAACTCTTCCAGGAGCTCCCAAGCGCACTGAAGCTCTAATCCCTGGATCTTCTAATGTTGTTTCAATGAAATATGAGATAGAACATGTTGATTTCAATCTCAATGTTTCAGGAACCCATCAATACGATAAAGCTCCAGTCTCTGAATCTCCTGCGGAAATTTGAGGGAAAAAACGTAAATGTCAATCTCAATGTACTAGGAGCTCCCCAATGCAATGAAGCTTCATCCTCGGGATCTTCTAATGTTTCAATGAAATATGAGGGAGAAGATGTGGATGTCAATATTAACGTTTCAGAAGCCCCTTGGTGTGATGAAGATCCGTCCTCTTCCTCTTCCAGAGGTGCAACTAAATCAGATGTCATTAACACCATATTACGTAAAGATATTGTGGAAATCGATGGGAAAAAAGTGGATGTCAATCTCGATAACCTTATGGAGCACATATCTGAGCTTTTGAAACTAAGAGAGGAATGTGGTAGCAGGTCAAGATATAACATCTTTTTAAACACCATAAAAAAATAAAAGAAATTTGGGCTTTAATATAATTATACTCGACTTTCAGTTTTAGTAGCAAGTGATGAACCTCTCAATGAGGACTAATTATACACACCAATTTAAAAGCAAAAGCTAATGCTGATGACATTAACTCCTTAAAGTTCTTCAAGTCGGTTCCCCATGACAATATGACATTTAATTTCTTGAAGCATGGAACATCAGGCCAAGGGAAATTGCTGGGATTCGATGCTTTTTTATTTCGAAGCATTTCCTAAGAAAAAACACGAAATGAATTATATATTTCAAATCCAATATTACAGTAATTATAATACTATAGAATAATATAATTCACAATCTAATTATAATATAATTCTGATGGATATGAAAGATTTTGATGTACATCCTCTCTTAGTTTCAAAATCTCAGATATGTGCTCCAAAACAATTTTATTATAATGAATTATTGGCTTTAGTATGCAACAAAACAAGATATCAACAACAAATTACTAATTTGATGAAAAGAACGAAATACGTCAAGATGATATCTTCACTTTTAAGTATATTTTGAGCTATCATCTTTGCTTTTAAGCATATGTTGAGCGGTGATTGCTCTTTGTTGGGAACAATATATTTGTGCATTTACGTGGG
Source organism: Pinus taeda (assembly GCA_000404065.3). Taxonomy (NCBI): domain Eukaryota; kingdom Viridiplantae; phylum Streptophyta; class Pinopsida; order Pinales; family Pinaceae; genus Pinus; species Pinus taeda. The sequence goes on along the minus strand of APFE030502795.1, from coordinate 27,301 downwards.
GTGATATTTATCTTTAATAATTTTTGCGTTATATATTTATTTATTTTATTAAAATCTTTTCCAATTTACCCATTTTCATATTAAATGTTTTGAGTTAGTCTAATTACAATTTGTGGTTTACTAATATTGTTATTAATCTTAAAATATTTATTGTAATTTATAACTTTGAATACATTTAACAAATAATGTTAATTAACCAAATTAGTATGGATATTAATTTTTATTTTAGCATTTTAATTTCTTATGATCAAGTAAGTTTGTTAGTTGAAAAGTTGTATTCACTTTTTAAAAGTCATAAATATGTACACCTCCATATCCTAAACAAGAGAATTGTCGCCCAAATTAATTGTATATATTTATTTCTATCCAAAATAAGTTCCAAGATAAGTTTCATACATCTATTATGGTTTGTCACTTTCCATTTTCTCCATTTTTATGTTTAAATTCTTTCAATTTAATTATTAATTCAATAATTTATGAAAGTTACACCTTATTTCTTTTTATTTAAATCTAAGAAGATTTCCTTTTTTCCTAATTGGAATTTTTCTTCACTTGATTAACATTGGTAGTGGATGATATGTAGTGAGTTCTTTTTATATATTACAATTCACCATTATTAAATTAGTTGAGTTTGTTTTCTTAATTTTGAAAATTGATATAAAATGTTTTAAAGTGATTTCATGTTTGTGAAAATATTGAATTTTGATAAAAATGAATGTTGAGTAGAATGATAAATACATTCTATTTTATGAAAGTGACATGGGCGTTGAGGAGGTGACATGGGCGTTGAGTACGTGCTTGCATTATCATCTTTTCTTAAATGGTTTTGAAATAGTTATTCAAGAAAATTTCTAAAAATTTCAGCCTTTCATTCAGCAAAGAATTAATGCTCTTCAATTTCTTCCAAATGCAATGCAAGAAATTGGGTTGAAGAAAGGGGGCTTTAGTGAATCACCTGTGGAAAAAAGGCAAAGGAACCCCAACCACCATTACATGGAATGTTTGGGAAGACATACATTGGAAGATTCACAGACATCAAAGACCCATTAGAAGAGGAAAATGAGCAAAAGGAAACAGAAAACATTGTGGAATAAGACAATGATGAAACTCTAGAGGATGAAGAGTTTGGATTACGTGACATTGTTGATTAAATTTAAGTTATGCTTGGAAATCAAGCTTTGCAATGTTTTGAGTTTGACATTTTATGAGAAGAATAAACACTCAATTAGGGTTGTTATACGTTCAATATTTGTAATATGTGATTTTCGCATTGATTTTTAAGTTAATCATTATTTTTTGAAAAAAAAAATGATTATTATTAATTTTTTGACATGAAATTCATAAAAAAAAGCTATTATTTAACCATTTTGAGTTAAAATCATTGTATAAAAATTGTGATTTTGACATGTCAATTCTAGCAAAAAATTATCAAAACGTGTAGTTTTTTAGTTATATTTATATTAGAAATGATTATTTTTATGTCCATTGTTAAAAAATATTGTTTTTTAGAAACAATTATTTCATGTGGAATGAAAAATTAATTATGTATAAATATGTAGAATATCGAAAATTCTAAATATCGACCTCCTAATTTAAAAATGCAAAACAATAAAAACCACTAAAAAAAAAAAGTTAAAAATTAAATAAAAAAACAGAAAATGTGAAGAAAACGACCACTTCAAAAATGATCAAATTTACAAAATAATTATTTACATTTTATACTTTAGAAAAATTAAAGCCAAGAAACAGGTCTTTTAAAAAAAGGGGGTGATGTAGAATACTCACTTTTTTAAATCAGCATGAAAATAACTACCATTCAAAAACGTAATGTACATAAAACTATCCTTCCCATGACATTCCTTCCAAAAAATATGCTCTAAAAAAAACATGTTTGTTCTGCATCACCCCTTTTCAAAATCAGGTCACTTTTTTGCTATCTCTACGAAATGGGTAACAATATCAGTTCATGTTTCAAAGTTTACATTGTTTCGGCATTTTGTTGATGTATCTACACTTAATGCACTGATGTGTGCTTTGTTCATTGAGGAAGTATTTTTGACGCCTTTATCTCCCCACTCTCATGCTTCTTATAAGGTCAGTAACGATGTATGTGATTATGTTAGATCTGAGACTTTTGTGATCCATATTGTAGATAAATGTCTTTTGGATTAATCATATCATTAGGATTTGGTCTTGGTTAATCCTAATGATGTGATTAATCCAAAATACATTTATCTATAGTATGTGATTATTTTCACAATGTCAACATTTCAAAGCCTTCCTCTTCGAGTTACTTCCTTCTAAGTTGATGGTTGCTAGTTCATGTGTTTGGAGTTTACATGAGCTATCCTTCTTTTGTTCTTTGATAGAGCGCTCAAGGATTGTGTTCTTCTCCCCAACCCTAACATGTCAATGGCCTTTCCCTATTCCCAACCTTATGGGGTTTCTCTCTAATCTTGTTAATATGAAACCTTTCATATTTCTAGTGGTTTCTTTCATGTTGCAACAATCATTGCATGTATGACAAATTTTGTAGCAACATTGTGTTAAAATTTTTCTGTTCTTCTTGTTTTCTAATGAGTCTTTCATTGTCTTCTTTGCAAATTTTCATCTGAAATCTGAAGCTCCTAAGGTTATCTATTCCATTAGGGGAAATTTATTGTCCCTTTTCTAACTGATTCTTGCTCATGATGGTTTTGGCCCATACTATGTTGTAGCATATTGTTTTCCATTCCTCTATTTCTTACTAAAATTTGTATCTTCTTGTGTGTTTTTACACAGACGATTGTTAGGTAACTCAATCATAAATAAATATATTCACTCATCACCTTGGAATTTATGCACTTAAGCATGCAACTTTGAAGATAGTTATAAAATCAAATCCCATGCATGTATGTAGATTAGAAATAAAAATATCATATCGACATTTTATCAAAGTTAGTATCCACATCAATTGTAAGCCTAAAATTCAGCACACATCTAGCAAGTAAAACATTAGTTAAAGATTATCCAACTCTCTGACCTCAATTTTATTTTCAAAGGTCTAATATTAAACCTTTGTTTTAATATCACACTATAACATAGCTCTAAATTTTATTCTTTAAGGCCCATTTAGACTAAGTGTTGAACCTAGGCTTTGATATCACTTTGTAACACTCCTTCCCATCCCCTTAAGTGTCTCAAGATATGGGAGTGTTACTTATTTTCTCTAACCCAATGCTCAAGATATGTTATGGAGATCGAGTTACAAAAGCCTCATTTTTTATCAAAGTATTTAAATCTCAAATTAAACACCACTGTTAGATTGAACTAATTAAGAGGTTTCGAATGATATAAATATTAGATTAATCTCATTCCTAGACTAACAATTATGCCCATAAGAAGTTTAACTAATCATGTTAGGCCACATCATCAATGGATGTCCATGTGGCATCCATGTGGTCCTTTTCAAGCCCACATGGCTCTTCAACATCAACTCAATGTGGGGCCCACTAGGTATCCCCATCATGGTGGAATTTGTCATATCTAACCAACGCTCATATGACCATTAAAACTTGTGTTGCCACTCCACACCCCTAGATGGTCAGAACTTGAGATCTAAGTGAACCATGAAGTGAATATAATGTAGGTCCCACCCATTAGGGGAATTTTGAGGTCTAAAATGGGCCTCATAAGGGAAATAATAAAATATTAGTTAAAATAATAAAATAAAAGTTATGAATTTTTAAAGAAAAATAAAAAGGATATACTTGTTTATTGTATTTTCAACTTATCTCCCTATAGGTTTACTCAAATGTCAAGTATATACACACAATGGATTCATAATTAAGTTCCACATCCAATGAGTACCCACTCCGCATAACTCTAAGTAGACACACATCGCAGAAAATTGAAAATACATGAAAAACGTGCGTTCACACAAATGTTTTCACATTGTGATGAATAAACAACATCACAAAGTGACAAACAATATATATCATCACTATGTGATGAACAACAAATGATGTCACAATATGATGAACCACAAATGTCGTCACAATTGGACATTACAATGTGATGAACAAAATAATTTTCAACCATGTTTAATTAAGTCTAACATGATTGACCCTAGGTTGACCAAGGTAAAAAATAATCAACCATGGCCACCCATGGTTAGGTATAGTTAACAATAGACAACTCTGGTCAACCATAGATAACATGGTAGCTCATGGTCAACCAAAATGAACACAAACATCATGGTCAACCATGGTCGACCATAGTCATCTATAAGTAAACATAAAAGAACCTTGATCAACCATAATCAACCACATTAATAATGTTAGGACAATGTGATGACAACAAACCAATGATCAAGGTTGAAATTAACGAGAAACCATGTTGACTATGGTTGACTTGATGGTAAACCATAGTCAACATGGTTAACTATTATTAATATATGTTGACTATTATTAATATTCATAGTAATAGATCAAGGTTGAAATTAACGAGAAACCATGTTGACTATGGTTGACTTGATGGTAAACCATAGTCAACATAGTTAACTATTATTAATATATGTTGACTATTATTACTATTCATAGTAATAAACCTTATTGATAATATTAATATTAAAGTTTCCAACTAAGATTTATTATTTATATTTAATAAAGTTTAAGATTGATCTAATATTTAATTAACATCACATTGGACCGTTGAAATGAACTCTTTTTGTCGCTATTCTTCCATCACTATGTTCATAATACTCTTTGGAAACCTATCATATCATCCACCTTATACTATACTTGTTTTTTTTATGGACACTTATGCTATGACCTACCAGAGATGATATATCAAATTGTTATTATATTTCGTATATTCTTTTGTAGAAGTAATTTAAATATTATAAAGTATGCGATTAGAAATTCTGTAGATACATATCATTATGTAGCCAATTATTGATCTCATAGATGAGTCACAGGTTCAGATGGGTATGCATGGAAAAGTGAGATCCAAAGTTACAGCTTGTTACAAATAAGAACCTCATGCTTCTCTACTCGTTAGCTCGGTTCCAGTGCTTCCAAGACAATATAGCAGCAGAGTCAAAGCCACAATCAAAGCCTACCATGAGGTAGTAAAGTAGAGTCAAAGCCACAATCAAAGCCTACCATGAGGTAGTAAAGTATGTGGACTGGTAGAAAAATAGTTGAACCGATGGCGTGAACGACAAATTAGATCCATATTTGATTCAATTATATTTTATCATGATAAAGGTTTTGAGAGTTTTATGCATTTTATGTCTCATATGTGCATCTTATTAGTCCATGCATGGCCGGCGGGGAATATAGCAATAGAAATTGACAGAGTTATTATTAGTCCCTGCCTGGGACTATTAGCGTTTGATACACAGTTGACTGGCTACTAGTTGATGCGTTGACCGCAAATTTGTACCGGTTATTTACTCGTTAACCAAAGTTTACGCTGCGCAGTTTCCTCGCAAAAAATTTTTAGCCAAAGTTTTTGTTTGGAGGTCTTATTGTCGGCCTCACGTGCCCCGATGTTATTTCAGTGAGGACAAATTGTTTTATCATAAGTTTTTCAAAAAAATGTGCGAGGGAGCAAGGGCAAGTTGTTTTATCATAAATTTTTCAAAAAGATGTGAGAGCGAGCAAGGGTATGGCGGTGTGGCCCGATGTACAGACAAATTCATTTATCCTAAGTTTTCATTGATCCTAATTTTTTTTTGTACAGACAAATTCATTTATCCTAAGTTTTCATTGATCCTAAATTTTTTTTGTACCTGTTCTTCACTTGGCCCGATGTGCATACAAATTCATTTATCCTAAGTTTTCATTTATCCTAAATTGTTTTTGGTATCGTGTCCTGCATGCTGCATGTGCCAGCTGTTATAATGCCCTATACTGAGACCTGCTGATTCTCCAGACTTTAGAATTGGTATGGGTACTCCATGCTGCTGCGTAAATTGCAAGCTCAGTTGGCCACGGCTCAGGCACAGATCCTCAATTTGAATTTCGAGCAGGCGAATCTCATGGCGTTTCTCACGGCCAACAATTCCAGTTTTGGCAAAGGAGGTTATGATTATGACGAGCCCTTCGGCTCTTCCTCTATGAACAGTGTAGCATCCCAAGTAATTGATGGACAGAGGGATGTTAATTTGTTGTTGCAGGAAATGTCTACTTGGAAACGTTATGCGAAATAATATTTCCATACTTGATGGGGCCTACCACGAGGGCTGCCAAACTCCATGGCTGTCTGCGGCATCATGGGCCAGGGAGAACTATCTAGTGAACCATGGCTGGCGGCCGCTATACTGGAAAGTATTTAGTCGTTGCAGGGCAAGTCATATGTCAATAATGGAGTTAGATGCAGGTGAGTTTTATGTACGGTTTGGAAATTCTGATTGAAATAATGAAATCATGGGTGAAATGTAAACTAAAATTATACGACTCTATGGTCAATTGAAAAATGGTGCAGATTTTGCTTTTCCTGGTGGCTGGGTACAAAATGTTTCGTGTTATCTTTTTCAATTTTCCCACTTTTACGTACGTCGGTGCAATAATTGGTAGGGGTTGGACTTTAGGATACACAGATGTTGCAGTTGAAATTATTTACAAATAATATTATCAAGATATTGTGGAATTTATTATTGTAATCTTAAGTTAATTTCATGATATTATTTCGTGTTATCTTTTCAACCCTTCGCTTCGCTTTCTTCATTTTCACTTTGACGTGTGTAACCGTATGTGGGTGCCATATTTGGTAGAGGTTGGACTTCACAATACACAGAGGTTGGTAGGTAGTCCGCGGAGGTGGGTTTGCACCTAGTCGTAAGAAAATCAGCGGGTTTGCACCTGGTCGTAAGAAAATCAGCGTACGGACTCCTCACCGCATGCCCAGTTTGCCTCCTGCTTACATCGCAGTAGCCATTATAATTTTTTCAATCCAACTCAGGTAAGCTTTTGTTATATTCATCTCATTATTCTTCCCAACAGAAATATATATTGGGATCATAAGTTTTTCTGTTTATTGTTTACTGTACAATTTGCTTTTCTGAATTGGGATGAGTTATTCATTTTCTTTATTCTATATATGTAATTTCATTATGCACATATCCAACATGCTGTACATACTTTATAACTGTATATCATGATAGTCTGTTATAAACTTTACTAGCCAATTTGGTACAAATGATTGATTTTATTTCATTTTGTTTGTTATCTGAAAGGCAATTGAGAAGCGCATTTCAGTTTATTTTCAAGTAACAATAGAAAATGGAGAACTTATGCAGGTTCTACGGTATGCAGTTAAATTTTAATGTAACCATTTTTGTCTCATTGTAGATTGTATTTCTGTTAGTTATGTACAGGTCATCTTTGCAATCGGTTTTATTATTATATAGTTCCATAACCGGATATCTAAGTGATAGTACATGAACACAGGTATGAGGAAGGTGAATTTTATAAATCTCATCATGATTATTTCTCGGATGAGGTATGACCTTATGAGTTAGCCAATGTCCCGGTAACCTTTGTTTTGAAATTTTTGATTACGAGTTGGACGCAGGTTTTTATAATGCATTTCAATAAGTATCCTCATTTCTCGTTTATTTTAATTTCCTTTTGTAAATTATATTCGTTGTCTGGCTCTGCTCTGTTTTTACTCGCACAACCTACGTTCTTTATATTTGTAAATTGAATGTTGATTCATTCTATTTCTGTGACGTAGGGTCTTTATAAATCTTGTTTCCAATCTGTCCATTGAAGCTTCTACATCGATAAAGAGATTCGCGGCAGCGCCGAGCGTTGATTCTTCAGATCATAAGATCTACGCTCTCGTTCAGTGCTACAGAGTTATATCCACCTCTAATTGCTCTAACTACTTGGCGAATGCAAGGAAACCTCTTCAAACTTATCCATATGATTATGCTGCAATTTATATGGACACCTGCTATGTCCTGCTATCTAATCAATCGCTTTCAGGTAATATTCTTTTTTTGCTTTCAAATCAATCACTTTCAAGTAATATTTCAATCGCTATCAAATCAATCACTTTCAAGTAATAATTATTTTTGCATTTCTCTTCATTTCTGCCATTTTTATCAGATTAACTGTTACTTAGTTTCACCGTTGTAGCGATAAGCCTTAAGTAGCATAAGCCTCGAGGCATAAGCCTAAAGGAGGCTTGGAAAATAAAGGAAATTACTAAATTTTATAGGAATTTTTGAAAATCCTAATTATAATGGTGAAGTTCAAGTATTTGGGTACTCCAGAATTATTGATAAACCTGAATTTCTCACTCTGAAGTCTGAATAATCCTTACAATGCCAATTATTTCTATTGGTAAAGGAATATATTGTTCACTAATAATAAATACATTTTGTTTTACAGCTAATCAATCACGAAAATTACCGATGCAATTGGGGGTTGGGAGAGTCGTGCTTCTGCTTACTGTTTTGCTGTTGCTGTTAATGTGAAAATGGCTCTGCTACTGTGATTTGGATCATAGTCTGTGTCAATATGGAGGTAACTATTCATGTGCATGTCTCTTTATGTTTGCCTTGCTGGCTGATCCTTTTATTTTTGACAATAAATAATACCACTAATGTTTGGCTTTTGGTTTTTATGTAGGCAGGCAGATTGAACGATGCATCCTTCAATATCTCCTTTTATATTCAGGTTCAGGATGCATGCTCTCCTTATCCACGTCAACGTTGGTTTCCATTTACGGCCTGTTCCGTTGGTTTAGAAAATGATTTGATATATTTGAAAGTGGATATATGTTTATTAGTGTAGTTTTGTCAAATAAATATACCACAGATTAAGCTTTGAAATGGTATATATGAGCAATTGTAGGGCAAAGGAAAGCGTGACGTATAAAAAATAATTGAAAATAAAAATTAGTAAACAAATTGCTATTCAACTCTCTTAAATTATATTTAAATTATAAGTAGTAGTTTCATGTGAGCTATTAAATCCTTCAGTAGCATATTTATGAAGTGATAATTCATTCAACAGTTGAAGGTCCTTATGACGCAACTGAAATTTAATAATCCATAATCTGAGTACAAAGCTCATTAGGATCCACAAAAAAAAAAAAAAGAAAAGTGTTTTTTGCTTTGTAGAAAGCATTCTAATATTCTTTGTAATTTTCCTGTATAGTTGAACTATTCCGGCAATAGAAAGTGGTGTGGAAATGTTAATATTCAGACAAGACAGAGTGGTGTATGGAACAGAGGAATATCAGCCATCTAAATACAACATAATGCTTAAGCAAAATCTTGTTACAAAGCTTATTATGATCCAAACTCATTAAAATTCAAGGTTAAAAAAAAAAGTGTTTCTTACCTTGTAAAAAGTATTCTAGTATTCTTTGTAATTTCCCTATATAGTTGAACTGTTCAAGCAACACAAAGTGGTGTATGGAACAAAGGGATATCAGATAAATCAACCATCTAAATACAACATAACAGATAAATCAACCATCTAAATACAACATAACACTTAAACATAATCTTACTATAAAGCTTATTCTTGTGGAGGACGATCTATTTGAACAGTTAGCTGAATTTCTCGTTTATTACTACTCCTAGCTTGTCTCTAATTGGATCATTGCTTACTGATCAAATTTACCTACTCATCAAATTTAACTACTACTCAAATTATGATTGTTTTAAATAACATCTTCGCTGAATGAGAGGAGGCAACACTCCAAGAATTCGAGCGTAAGGTTAAAACTTTAGTTTAAATGGTAATATGAGTTTTTTTGAGAAAAATGGCACCTAAATTGTGGCAGACCCCGGCAGGGACTACCGCCACGGCAGTGGCTCCCTTGTTAGTTCAACTGATTATTATCTCACATGGACTATAGCGATAAAAATTGGCAGGGTTATTATTAGTTCAACTGATTATTATCTGGAAGTTTGATAATAAAAAAAGGCGTGGACTATAGCAAATAAAAATTGGCAGGGTTATTATTAGTTCAACTGATTATTATCTGGAAGTTTGGTAATAAAAAAAGGTGGGGACTATAGCAATCGAAAATTGGCAGAGTTATTATTAGTTCAATTGATTATTATCTGGCAGGGACTATAGTAATAGAAATGGGCGGAGTTATTAGGTTATCATTAGTTCAACTGATTATTATCTGGAAGTTTGATAAAAAAGGCAATTGAAATTGGCAGAATTATTATTAGTTCAATTGATTATTATCTGGCTAGGACTATAGCAATAAAAGTTGACATAGCAATAAAAATTGGCAGAGTTATTATTAGTTCAACTAATTATTATCTGGAAGTTTGATAAGAAAAAGAAATGTTTTTAGGCCTCATATCTTTAGCCATTTTATTTGGCTTCTTTCGCTATTTTATTTGGTCTTTTCCCAAGACAAGAAAAACCATATGTTATATTTATAAATTTGCTTCACATTTTGATGCTAGTAAATGTTGGTTTCATGTATTTAAAGTTTAAATATATATCCTCCTTTCATGTATTTAAAGTTTAAATATATATCCTCCTTGTGAGATGGATATATATATCTCATTCTGTGAGCAGAACAAGTGGTAAGTATGAGGTTGCAAGTGGTGAGTGAATCCAATGCAAAGCATTGGTCTCAAAGCAGAAAATTAATAAGCAGATCCAACCATTGATCCAACATTAAATATGATTTTTCTTCCTATTCTGAAGCTAGGTGTAGTTGTTGTTTATCTGGTACAAATCCATCGACCCAGAAGCGTAAGAGGCAGAAGAAGCAATTCTTCCTGTTTCGAATCTAGTTGTTGTTTCGAAGCTAGTTATTGTTTACCTAGTAGAAGTCCACCCAGAAGTGTAAAAGGCAAAAGAACATCCCTTAAGTAGTTATTGTTTACCTAGTAGAAGTCCACCCAGAAGTGTAAAAGGTAGAAGAACATCCCTTTCATACCGAGATAGAAGAGCAAATTCCCCAGTTCTAGAGCCAATTGTTGTTGCTCCACCAGAGTGGGGCTTTAGGTTGCTTTGTCCATGGCTACAACCTGCAAAAGTTGTTGTGCTGGAAGAAGTGCTTGTGGCAGATTCACCATGTACCTAGGGTTTGACTTTCCTTCCTTTCACTTGCGGTTTTAGGCTAACCATGCACCTAGGGTTTGAATTTCCTTCCTTTCACTTGGGGTTTTAGGCTACTTTGTCCATGGCTGCAACCTCAAAAAGGTTGCAACAGTGGAAAAATTGTAGGCATGTTCCAACAGTGGACTAATTGCACAAAAATGTTTTTGGTATGCATTGTTGCTAAACAGTCCGAGCTTATGCAACTTCAGTTTCATTGCTCAATATAGAAAATAAGATGTTGGTATACATTGTTGCTAAACAGTCAGAGCTTATCTAAAGTTCAGTTTCATGGTTCAATATAGAAAATAAAAATTAATTATTAATATTAAATTCATGACTAACAGATAAATTATGTTCCTTATTTTTAGGTTGTTACATCTATGTATTCTCCACTTCAACTATTATCTTCTAAACTAATTCCAGTAAATGTGTAGTAAAAATATTGAAACAAAGCTGGGTTTATTTTTATTAATGTACAATGCTCAACAATAACTTTTGATCTTTAATAACTATGTACTCTCCCATTCTATAACTTTCAATCTTTAATAACTGTGTACTCTCCAATTCTAGCAATCTGATCTGCCTAGAAACATTGGTCTCATAAATATCCTACTATGAAAACAAGGATGTTGAGAACTTAACCATAACGTAAAATATGGGAAGGTATTTACCTTATTATTTTCTCTGGAGATTTCGTCGAGATGGTGACAAAAATGGTTAAGAATTATGCAAGAGCCCATACTTGTACCTCTTAATTTTTCTCTGCATGGTCGAAATCCTTTGAAGTACACCTTTCTTGGTCGATTGGAAGAAAAACATGTGCGCTAGGTCCAGTGAATGAATCGAACCAATCGTCAATCTTTCCCAGTGGTATCCTGATGCACACAACAATAGAATCAACCAAAAATACTAAACTGAATATGGACTCACAATCATATCACCAAAATCGTGCCCAAAACTTCAAAAGAGAAACAGAGCGAAACCGTGCCCAAAACTTCGGTGGTGTCCTTTGTAAAACTGACAAGCTTCATGGTAAAATGCTTGCAGTAAATCATGACAACCTAGAGAGTATGGTTCCTAGCTAAAGCTCTACGGGTCTGGACTGCGCAGGGCAGATTAGTAAATAAATATAACTGCCTGTTATGGCTCTAATAAACCCCCCTCGCTTTGATTTCCCAGGTTGATCGAGCTTGATTTCCCAGGTTGCTCGAGGTGACTGAGGTGCTAAAGTTGGTGTAAGGATATGGAGCTAGTTGCTTTCTATCTATGTTACCAGAAACGGGAAACGGGAAACGAAACTAGAAACGAAAACGAGACGAGAAACGGAATTCAGAGGTTTCGCATTCAAGAAACGAGGAGAGAGAAAAAATAAGAAAATATAAAGAAAACATAAAACAAAACATTCATTTACATAGCTGAAAAATGTAATCATCCCATTTATGATTTACCCATAATGGATTAATGTGTATGGCCAGAAGCCCGGCAGAATATATGACCCTGCTCCAATGCTAGGGAGATACAACAGTGGACTCTTATGACCTCCTACAATGCAAGGAGATATAACAGTGGATTATAGCCTGCTCCAACTTAGTAACTTCTAACATTAAAAATCTTTGTGGGATTGATGTTGGGTATAGAGTTTGGCTTGATTTATGCTATTTGAGTTATAAAAACTATAGCTTTATCCGAAAAATGGGAGATAATGGAAAATACATGGGAAATGCCACAAATCCCTATTGTAAATAATCTTGGGTCCAAATTGACAATTGAAGCGACATGTGCAATGAAACTATGTGATTTCAATCAAACTATAGATTCCCTGTCTGGGAATATTAGTGTAATCGCTCAAATCGTCGTTATACATTCTTCAATGTGCATTGTTAAAGATACACACCCCAAACCACCTCCCAAAGAGGTAATGAAAGTTAAATTTTGAGTACTGAGCATGAAGACCAGAGTGCAGGGGAATAGACTCTGGATATACCTGCACAACAAGGGTAACTCTTTTTGCTTCTCATCTAGATCGTTTCAAAACCAAATTCACTCAAAAGACAATCAATGTACCGTTATTTCAAAATGAACTGGTAATCAAACTTAGAAGAAGGTTATGGAATCCGGATCATAGTGTACATTTCTTAGCACAGACTGAACACGGGATGGCTGTTTTGCTTGCCAAAATGCAAATGCAAGTACAACACGTTGAACCCAATTCTTCAATGGGTTTATTATAATCCTTTGTATGGCCGTCTCTTCCACGACATTTTTAGGTGCTGACCATGAAGACCAGAACGGACGTAGAAAACGGCGTTTTCCGTCCCGTTCCGTTTCTTGTGCGTTTTTTTCCAGAAACCCTCGCTACCGTCCCGTTTCTGGTAACATAGCTTTCTATCTGTAGGATCTACTGCTTTTAATGCAACAAGAGTGGCATATGGAACTGAGTTTTGATCTCGAACAAGCTATTAAATTGACGGTGCTGCGTGTGGTGACTAGAGATTACAAAATATCCAGTTATACCTCTGCTTCTTCCTTTGTTATTGGTGATGGTAGGGACATTCTTGCAAAGAAGACTGGCATCGTACAAAAGGAATCTACATTTTGAAGATGCCAATTTCAGCGGTTTATCCCTCTATATCACAAAGGGAAGGAATGAGGTGAAGCCCAAGCCAGGCACTAATAATTTTCGTTCGCTGGGTTGGCTTGCCTTTGCTGTTGAGACGGGCCATTAGGGACCTCCATTAGTGTTGTATGTCTTACCTAGTGCTTTTAACCACCCAGTATTAAGGGCTATCTAAAGTGCTTCCAATCTCCCGTTGTTTTTATCTTTGGTCTTTAGCTACCACTACCTCCATGTCATCATTAGCCTGATTGCCTTGGCTGATTCCACTGAACAAACCCAAGAAATCCTTCCTTCCACCATTTTTCCTTCCTTTTAAATTTTCTATCAGCTCTGAATACTTCAGATTAACTGCACAAAATTAACTGTGCAAAATTTCAATTATCTTTGGTCTTTAGCTACCTCTACCTCCATGTCATCATTAGCCTGATTACCTTGGCTGATTCAACTGAACAAACCCAAGAAATCCTTCCTTCCACAATTTTTCCTTCCTTTTAAATGTTCTATCAGCTCTGAATACTTCAGATTAACGGCAGAAAATAACTGTGCAAAATTTCAATTATCTCTGGTCTTTAGCTACCTCTACCTCCATGTCATCATTAGCGTGATTACCTTGGCTGATTCAACTGAACAAACCCAAGAAATCCTTCCTACCACCATTTTTCCTTCTTTTTAAATTTTCTATCAGCTCTGAATACTTCAGATTAACTGTCCAAAATTTCAAATTTCCTATCAGTTATGAATACTTCAGATTAACTACAGTTATAAATACTTCAGATTAACTACACAAGATTAACTGCACAATTAAATTTCAAGTTGTTTGGCCATGTACATTGTTTTCCATTAAATTTACAAAGAAGGAATTTCACTACAACCTGCTTTGTGGTTACAATAGAAGCACCTCTATCTTTTGTGGTTACAATACTCATAAGAATATTTTAACTTCCTATAGGAACAAGTGGCAACCATGCAATGTAACAAGTGACCATCATGCAATGTAAATTCCTTTTCCAAGTGGGATCATCCAATATAAATTCCTTTTCCTCTATAGTAAGGAAGAAATGGGTGTCAATCAGTACAATCTTTTGGAAAATTTAAAATAATGTGTCAACTTTTATAATCTGTACATGGAATATTTTATATTATTTATTAAGATTATTCTCTAGAACGTGACCCATTTAGAAACCTAAGAAAATTTCAATGACGCAGAAGCATTCTCCAAGGAGTTTTAAGATAGTATAATAATCCTCTTGAGTAGCTATAAACATTTGAAAATTTACGTATATATTTCAAAAGTATTGTCGCACCAACCCGAAGAATAAAAAATAATTTCCCACAAAAATAGATTAAGTCTAAATATCATAATGTTGTGGAAACGTGGGAGCGGTACGAGGATTATTAGGATTGCATAGTGGTTGGTAAACGAATTATATATATCTATATAAAAGACTTCAAAGCAAAGTGTCGTGCCTCCATCAAGAAAAATATCTGAAAGGTTTAAACACTTAATATAATACGATTGGTTCTGGAATTATGGCTAATCTTCAATAATAAGCTGCAATGATAAGCAACTAACAACGCTATCGATTATGAGCAAACTCTTGAGAAGAAAGACAAGCATGTTTTGTCGAGTAGGTTTATAAATCTATGCATATTTTATTAACGATATATGATGTAACCAGTATATTATGTTGATTGAGTTTCATGAATATTTTTGAATTTCATAGATTATAGCAAAGTCAACAGTTTAACCAAGTCAACAGACAATAAATCCAAGCAGGACGATGATGGGAGAAGTAGTATTGGATGGAAATATCTCATACATTAAAATTTCCATAAAGAAAAATGAAGCTATATTCATACCTTCATCAAAAACAGAATCTGAGAAGCCTTGTATGAGTAAAGAATATGCACACTTATTATAATTTACATATTATTGGTCATATCGTTCCTAATCCAAAGTAAGAATTATCCAGAGAAGAGTGTAAACATTAGAGTCAGTGGCATTATTTTACCTCATAGATACACATTCATTTTCATTCTTTCTTTTTACTCCTGTATATGAATATACACTTGCCACCTGAGTGCGCTATAAATACTATTTTGCTTGTTTATTCATATTTTGGTTACTCTATTTATGGGCTTCCATTATTTTTGCCTATATCAATAAATTTCTCTGGGTGTAATAGTTTGTGTCGATGGCAACGTCTACTTTTACAAGTTTTCCTATTTTTATTGACCCATAAGAAGACCATCAATTGAGCCCATTGAAACTGGAATCACAATTCACCCAACAAAGCACTTACATTGGAATCATAGTTCACCCCCACAAGGCACTTACAATATCCAGAAGCATGTCTTCCGACTAACTTTAACTTTATTTTCGAAAGCAATGGATCAATCTTTGGAGAACTACCTAGTCGGCAAGGACTTACGGCCTTGCAACCCATCTTGTTAATACTTTGTAATTTGAATATAGATATCACAACAATTTCGTTCTAAAAACACACACCTAAGATCTCCTATGATCTTTATTTCCATTTGTATAAATACCCATATTGTGGACAATAGAAGACACTCTTGAATTTTATAAAACATTACTCTTTATTATTATCAATATAAGTTTTATTGTTCTCAGGAGTTAATACTCCTATGCAAGTGCATCTTATGAGCTATTTCATATTATAGAGTTTTCAACTGTCTAAAGTTTATACGATTTTCTAGCAGTGGTTGACCCAGCCATGATAGCCTCCTTTGTAAGTAATGTGTTTCTTGTTCTTTCTTTTTCCTTTCATTTTAGTTGAGTGAGTGAATGTGTATTAGTTTAATTCCTTTATTTTTATGTTCTTTCATGTGTAAAGAGTATCTATATGAACTGTTAAATTGTTTAAAGAATTGTTTGACTTGATTGCAAATTTTTTGATTAACCGAATTACTGATTAGAATGATTATGTAATTATTTTATGGTATGGAAAAATTATAGGATGATGGATTAAAAGAATTTAGAACTAGTATTATGCCTATTTCTGTTATTTGTATTTTTTTTTAATTGTGTTTCTTTATTTAATAATAGATAATTTGCAAAGTGATTTTCAATATGTAAGTTAGAACTTAAGTCCTCCATATATTTTGCATTATAATTTATAAGTTTATAAACTCGATTGATAATTTAAATGTAATAAAATTCTCAAACAATAGAGCTGACCAACATGACATTGAGTTTTCACAAACAAGCCCAACATCACAATATGACAAATGAAAAAATGTAGCATATGACATATTTGTCACAATGTGACAAACAAAAAGTCAACATCACAATATGAAAAATAAAAAAAATGATATTGCATGGTGATGAACAAATAACAATATTACAATATGATGCCAATATTAAAATATAGTCAACTCTTGTAGTCAATGTCTAAATAGTCAACAATGGTATTTAGGCAACCATATATTTACCATAGTTGATGATAGTTAGCCTTATTAACTTATACCTGTGTTTAGTCAACAATTGTCAATTGTAGTCAACCATGGTTGACCAAAGTCGACTATAGTTAGCCATGGTCAATTATAGTTAACCTTACTCAATCATAGTCAAGGTTTGAATTTGTTTAATAATATTAATTAATAAAAAGTTACATTATATAATTTATATAATAATAAGGTTGAGCATGTTTGCGCCATGTTATATATATTATATATATATATTATATATATATTATATATATATAAACAAAATTCTCAACTACGAGATTCCTTGACTTTGTGATAGAGATTCTTAATCTTTAAATAAGCTTTGGTACGATACCACTAGTAGATTCGATCTTTATCCCTCACTAATTCACAAATCCCGATTTGAAAATATGCTTTGGAACTAGGATTAGAGGACAAATGGGTTGATATCTGGGAGGATTATATTCATAAATATAGGGCTGGTATTTCCATTCATGAGGTTCCTGACTCCCTTTGGTGGTGCAATCGATCTGTTTTTGGGAATATATGAGTAAAGGAAATTTATCATTATATATCCTTTAATCCATAATACCCTATTTCTCCCTGTTGGTACAACTCATTACGGGAATGGAATATGCCATCAAAAGTCCATATTTTTGGTTGGTTGTTGATGAAAAATAAAATTCTTTCTTCAGACAATGAATATGTATTCTTGGACCTCGTTGGTGTTGTCTTTGGGGAAACTATTCTGAAGATGCTTTTCACTTATTCATCTCTTGTCAGGTCTTGGGGGCCATTTGGTCACAGGTTTGTCACATCTTATCTTATCGGTGCCTCGTAAATTGTCTTCTATAGAGTCTTGTATTCATGGGTGGCAGACTCACTTTTGAGCGCAAATAACTCTCGCTAGTCCTTATAAACGTTTTTGCTCTACAGATCTTCATAACGTATCTTATTTTGGCCCCTCTATTTTTGTGTTCTTCTCAGTTTTGAATGACACACATATGTGTTATTAAGAGATAGAGTTCTTTCTGTTTATATGTTGATATTTTATAACTTGCAGTGTTTTTTGTTTATTAAAAAATTTGTCGCGTATTTACTTTTCTACTAGAAACATGGTGTTTTTCTTTTCAGCACATATCTAAAATAATATAACTCATTTTATGTGATAATTAAATTAAATTGTACTAACCCTAATTCCAAAATAAACATGTTTTCAGCATAATCAATAAGAAAATCAATATCCTTATCACTATTAGTCCCTGTCTAGGACTATTAGCGATCGATTAATCGTTGACCTACCACTACTTGATACTTTGACCAGTTTTTTTTCGGTGTTTTCACATTTTAACCTAAGTTTGATGCTCCCAATTTTATTCAACAAAATTTTACCCAAAGTTTTTGGTTCGACAAACGATTGAGGTCTTATTGCAGCCTTCACGTTGCCCGATGCAAAAATATTGAGGCAATTTCATCTTATCCAAAGTATGTTGTGGTAGGCTGTGTAGGCAAAGTTTGCAATATCATCTTATCCTAAGTTCTTTTTGGGCTTGTTCCACGTTAAGCCGGCACCTAATTTAGACATTTGTTCATAGAGATATTTGCATGTTGACTACTTGTCAGCGTATGGAACCCTGTCAAAGCTTATATCACACGCAAAGAACCCTGCAAGGAGCCTTTCAACTCTGTGTACTCGTTCCTAACTTCTTTGCTCATTGTTTCTCTCCTCCAAAGGAGGTCTTCGGTCCACTCTACAAGAGGGTTTCCCTGTACAGTCGTCTTCAATCTTCTGCTTGTGGTTGGTGTCTTTGGGTACGTATAACACCATCGCTCCTTTTTCTTTGTTAAAATTTATGTTGGGTACGTATTTAAAAAAGGGGTTAGCCAGATGAACCCTCCCTTTCCATAATGCGGATGACAAATTTATTTTTATAGGAACCGGGAGGCTTTACTTGCAACCAAATTCTCATGAGGTAAAACATGGAAATAAATTCCTTAATTTATCTCAGTTTTTTTTTTAGTAAATTGAACTTTTCACTTGCTAATATCAACGTCTTCCTTATTTACATTCCAAGTCAGTTTTTACACAATCTCAGGGTTAGCATGGAATTGTCCTTTGTCTACACATATTATGGTTTCGTTCCAGTTACCAAAATCTCTGTTGAGTTTCCCTTTTCTCCTTTCTGTTGCATGGTGGGTATGACCCAGTGATATCTTCTGGCCTGTTAAAGCCATATCCATAGTTGTCTTAATTTTGTCTTGGAGTGTATATATTCAAGTTTGATACTAAGTATGTTGTGACTCATGCCTTATTAATGTATAATGAACCCTTAACTCTTAAGTTTTAACAATGAATATATAGACTTGTATTCTTTTGCAGTTCCTACTATACATGATGCAATTATCCTATCTGTTTTATATATTCTTTGACTGCTATTTCCAATAAAAACTAGGTTGTTGCTATATAAAAACGTCCACATTAAAATTAATATATTTTCTTGTGTAACTAATTTTTTTTTGAGTTCTGTAGATGAAATAATTTGATTTCTAGCAAAGAATGTAAATGTGTTATTTTCAAATACCCTTTGTACTTAAAAACTTCTTCGAGATGTATGAGGCTTACTCAACCATATTCTTTATGCCATAGCAGATAGAGGTTAATCTCATACATTATTTTACGTAACTCCTTATTTTCTTTCTCGTGCAAGTTATAAATGTAATCAAATATTCTGGTATACGCAACTTTTGTTTCTATTCCTGCGTATTTACCTATAATAGGTCTTTGAATAAATAATTAGTAAAAAATAGATGCCATTGGGATTTTGGGCTCATTTATTATTATCCTAAGCCTTGCATGTTATCCTTAGGTAGGTTAAGTCTTGCATATTATCCTCAGGTGGGTTAAGTTAAACTACTGTTGAGAAATCCCTGAAGCCGAGGAAAGTAGCTGTAATACTCCTGAACTACGGGCTTATGCATCTACTCCTCCAAGGGTTTTCTTTACCCATTGAGTAGGAATTGCATTATTTAAGGTTTAGTTCAAAGTTAGCTTTTTTTGTTAACCTACCACTTATGCTAATCTTACTCATTTTTCCTTTTTAGCATTAAAGCATAAAAAATTCACCTCTTTACCTAAAATATTTAAGAGAACAAGATTCAAGTATGAGATTAGTTATTTAATATGGAAACAAATTAATATGTTGTATGTAATACATCTGAAAAAACAATATTTAAAACACTTAGTTCACTTATTAGTCCCTGCCTGGGACTATTAGTGATCAATAGATCGTTGACCTACCATTACTTGATACTTTGACCGGTTTTTTTTTTGGTGTTTTCACATTTTAACCTAAGTTTGATGCTCCCAATTTTATTCAACAAAATTTTACCCAAAGTTTTTGGCTCGGAAAACGATAGGTCTTATTGCAGCCTTCATGTTGCCCGATGCAAAAATCTTGAGGCAATCTCATCTTATCCAAAGTACGCTGTGGTAGGCTGTGCAGGCAAAGTTTGCAATATCATCTTATCCTAAGTTCTTTCTAGGGCCTGTTCCACGTTAAGCCAGCACCTAATTTAGACATTTGTTCATAGAGATATTTGCATGTTGACCACCTG
>APFE030502790.1:367417-419026 GCA_000404065.3 Pinus taeda | reverse complement strand
CTTAACTGCCTTGGAATGTGTGCACTGGGGGTACGCACCCCATGAACTGGATAACTGCGGGTATGTACGCACTTTATGTAACATTGGCCTGCGTGCACGCACCTTATGTAAGGTGTACCTGCGTACCTCTTATTTTCTCCAATATTTGATAGCTGATCATCAATCTCTGCTACTGTCCTGTTGTACACAAGCTCTGCTACTGTCCTGTTGTATAGTGATCCATCACCTGAATAGGTTGCCATCAAGGACAACACTTTAGCCATAATGCCAACATAGGAGGCATAGAATTTGACACTCAAAAGGATAATAAATGAGCTTGAAGAAGCTTTCAATCCAACTCCTTTGTTCATGGTTGTTTTGGATGTCAAAACACTCAAGGCAATGGAAACTGCACCCGAAACACCTCATTGAATAGGAAAAGTGGCACACCTTCTAACTGGAATCAAGTTTTATATTGTAATTAATATTAATAAAGGTGTTAGGCCCCTATACTACTAGTGTAACCCCTTATTGTTATTAGTACAACCCCCTTATTATATTGTTTTACCCATGTAGTCCCCATATTGTTACTATTGTACCCCATAGAAGCCCACTATTGTTATTATTGTGCCCTTACATTATTATTGTTATGTTGACTCTGATTATATTATGACCCCTTAGACTCTTGTATATAGAAAGGAGGTCTTGTCATTTGAATCATCCAAGAATTGTTCATTTGTGTAATGTAAAGGAGGTTGTCCCCTCGAAGAGGCTAGATTCTAAGGCGTTCAACTATCTTTTCTATCTTTTTGTGAGCTGGTTTCATAACATTTGGTATCAGAACTTTGAATTCTAGGGTTTTGTTGCTCCAAACAGGTCATCGTGGCATTTGCACTATAACTTTTTTTCTGCCATATTTTAGACACTAAAAAAAAACCCATTTGGTTCAAAATCGTTTTGAACCGCAGGTCCGCAATTTCAGAGTTTTTCATGCTATATTTGCGGAGATATGATCTGGGGAAGTTGGCATTTTTGCAGACTCTCGAATTACATTCCAAACAGGTGACCTGGGGAAAATAGTCATAACTTTTGTTTTGGGCATCAGATTGAAATTTTGTAAGAAGTTACAGAAAGAGGACGGACTGTAATTTCCTGTGTATATTTTTTAGATCCTAAGGTCGAAACAATGACACGTGGCACTTCCTACAAGTTTGCTCTTCTGAAAAGGTCTATAATCAGGTCATCTTGGGAGATTGTGCATAACTCTGCCTTAGAGAATATAAATTCGATCAGACTAGTGGCATTGGAAAGAGGACACTGAGAGCTACTGCAGATCACAATTTCAGAACTAGAAGAACCGAAATTATAGAGTTATAGTCGTTTCAAGATCGAGCTCCTAAAATCAAGAAAAGGCGATATGAGGAAGTTTAATGGCAAGGATCCGTTAAATTGGATACTTTTGATGGAGCAATATTTTGATCTACATGGTGTACCACTGTTACAAAAGATATGCATTGCATATTCATATTTAGAACTGGAACAATTTTTATGGTATAAAGGGCTTTGTTCTTGTAAACGACTAGTTACGTGGTCAATTTTCATGGAGGAAATGGTAGCACATTATGAGGATACAAAGAGAAACTCTTTCTTTAGCCAATTGATAAATCTCAAACAAAAGGGTTCAATGGAAGAGCACATTGAGGACTTTCAAAAATTGAATAGAAGGGTAAATTATATTCCAGAGAAGCAAAGGATTGATATCTTCATAGGGACTTTAAAGGATAATGTTCAACATGAGGTTCATTTTTGGGAACTTGATTCATTGGAGGAGGCATTCGAGTTGGCAAGAAAAATTGAAAGCAAAATTATGGAAACAGGGAATCCCACCATTGATGACTATAATTATGGAAGTGTTTCTTCTCCTAGCCTTCCACAACCTACAAGGCTTACACCACAACAATTGGAAGAAAAAAGAGAAAAAGGGCTTTGTTACAATTGTGATAGAAAATGCACTAAAGGTCATAAGTGTGCTGAGAAGAAATTATTTTACATAGAGTATTAAGAGGAGGAAGAAAAGGATCAAGAAACATCAAAAGAAGAGGATATACACCAGGACCCAACCCCAGAGAAAGAAGAAATGAACCTGACCATATCTTGTAAAGCATTGGCAAGAATTACCACTCAAACTCTCAAGATAGAAGGACATATCAACAAGAAAAGGGTTCAAGAAGTAAAAGATCACATCGAGAAAGAAGAAATGAATCCAACCATATCTTGTAATGCATTGGCCAGAATTACTACTCCTCAAACTATCAAGATAGAAGGACATATCAAGAAGAAAAATGATCAAGAAGTGAAAGATCACATCGAGCATCAAGAAATGAATCCAACGATATCTTGTAAAGCATTGGAAGAAATTACCACTCCTCAAACTCTCAATATAGAAGGAAATATCAATAAGAAAAAGGTTCAAGCAGTGAAATATCACATCGAGCATCAACAACAAGTTCTCCAAATTTTAAAGGATAACACCACTTTGGTACAGAATCTAATGAAACAACAGGTAGATCAACATCGCAGTGAAAAAAGTTTTGATGTAGGTGATTGGGTATTTTTACGACTACATCTCAAGCAATTTGTTTATGAGAAGGAAATGTTGGCAATACTACATGCACTTAAGAAATGGAAACCTTACCCAATGGGAAGACACTTCAAGGTAAAAATGGATCATGATAGTCTTAAATACATTTTAGAACAAATATTATCATTAGAAGAACATAAAAAATGGGTCACAAATATGTTGGGTTATGACTTTGACATCATCTATAGAAAAGGGAAGAAATTTTTTGTTGCAAACGCACTCTTAAGAAAGGATGAGGATGTGGAAGCATTGTTTTGTGCTATTTTCATTATCCAACCAAATTGGATAAATAAAGCAAGGGATGAATGGAACAAGGAAGAAGAAGTATGGCCACTTCGGCCCCTATAATACTAGTGTAACCCCTTATTTTTATTAGTAAAACCCCCTTGTTATATTGTTGTACCCATGTAGTCCCCATATTGTTACTATTGTGACCCATAGAAGCCCACTATTTTTATTATGATGCCCTTACATTATTATTGTTATGTCGGCTCTAATTATATTATGACCCCTTAGACTCCTATATATAGAAAGGAGGTATTTTCATTTGTATCATCCAAGAATTGTTCATTTGTGTAATGTAAAGGAAGTTGCCCCCTCGAAGAGGCTGAATTCTAAGACGTTCAACTATCGTTTCTATCTTTTTGTGAGCTGGTTTCATAACAGTAACAGGGATGCATTTTGAAGTGCGAAGAGGCAAATCTGGGAAAAATAAGGATTCCTCATGATCGAAGGGACAGAGGAATGGTTGCGGAAGCCACAGAGTCAAAGGATGCCTTTCAAAGTCCAGAGAGAAAAACTAACAAAGGGAGCTTAAAACTAAAAGCTGGGAGTCGCTTGGAGGGAAAAGTGAAACTAGGAGCTCACTGCAAGAGCTCAGAGCCAGAAAGCCTAAGAGCTTCAGAGCCAGAGGGCCGAGTAGAGGTAGAGCTAGATGGATAGAGCCAGATAGCCAAGAGAGCCAGAGCCAGATGAGCCAGAGATCTGAGAGCCAGAGCCAGTTAGCTAGAGAGCCAGAGCCGTAGAGCCAGAGAGCTCAGGGCAGACTTCTAAGAGCCATGGCTTGTAATGAAGTTTCAGAATAGCAAAGAGATCAAATGATCAATCTATTTCTAGTGTCCAAAGTGTGTTGAAGATAGAAGAAGGTATTCCAGAGACAATGAAAGAATTCTGAGGGAGTTGGTCCAAGCTAGAGCTCAAGATAGCTCAAAGCGTTGATTGAAGGAGTCTAGTCCAAAGAAGCCTAGATCTATCTGTAGAGTATTGACAGCCAGCAGGATAAGATGGTATTCTAAACCCATAGGTTTAGTTGTAAACCAATGGAGTTGAGTGTGGAGCTTGTAAAATAATTTATGCCATAATCCTAGAGAGCCTAGTTGAGTTGACTAGAGCTCACGGAGACATAGCCCAAGAGGTTTGGGTGAACTCCATATTATATTGTTGTCTTATGTGTTTGTTGGTTTGTTGCTTTATTTACTGTCATGTGTGTTTAAATATCAACATAAGCAAATGTACATAAGCACTTGAACAGTCTAAAAACAAACACAAGCATACACATATTTCAAGCACTTTTTAATTCTACAATTGGTTAATCATAAGGTCTTGAGAATATATAAGCTTTAGAGTGGGATACGTTCTTGTAAGCTTGACAAGAAGCCTTTAGTGCCCCATTTTCAGATCACAACAAAATCTAAGGCCCATTTTTCAAAGGTTTCAATAAGTACCTGAGGCTATAAAGGAATTTCATTTGAGGGAACAAATTTTCAATTCTTTGATAACTATCACATATCTTAACCTATTCCTTGACATCCTTAAAAAGGGAAGGCCAATAATATTCTAAGAGAAAGACTTTATAAGCAGTTCTTTTATCAGTGAAATTTCCTCCACATGACATATAATGACAAGCATTCAATATCTCTGGTACCTAAGCTTCTCTTACAAATATTCAAATGATTAAATCAAGTCATGTTTTGTACAATTCTTCATTTATCCATGAAAAGGATGCACTAATTTGAATAACCTTTTTTTTCTCTCGAAGAGACAAATATGGTGGTAACTTCCTTGTAGCCAAGTAATTAGAAATATATGCAAACCAAGGAGATTTAATAGGTACTGCAAAAAGATATTCATGAGGAAAATTATCTTCTATAGGAACATCATTATTATCATTTTGAATCCTATATAGAAAATCAACAATTTTATTTTGTTTTCCAGGTCTATCCAAAATAGTAATATTTAATTCTTGTAACAATAATAACCATGTTGTAATTATGCCATTAGTGATTGGTTTATTCATTAAATATCTAATTTCAAAATGAACTGTGTGTATGAAGGTTTCATAACCAGTAATGTAAAGTCTGAATTTATTGATGGCATGGACAACAACTAAAACTCCTTTTCTATTACAGTGTAATTAACTTTGTAGGAGTCAAATTTTTACTAGTGTAGTAAATGGAAAAGGAGTTAAATCCTTTTGTCCTAATACAGCTCCTAAAGTTGTTTCAAAGGCATCAATCAAAATTTGAAAAGGTAGTTTCCAATTTGGTCCTCTTAGAATGGGTGCTTCACAAATATTTTCTTTAAATGTTTCATAAGCTTTTTGGCAACCAAAATTCTAAATGAATTCACAATATTTTGTGAGTAATTTGAGAAGTGGATAGGCTATTTTTCTAAAATTTTCTATGAATCTTCTATAATAGCTAGTAAAACCAAGAAAACTTCTAACATCTATTTGACAAGTTGGAATTGATAATTTAGAAATAAATTCTACTTTAGATCTATCTACTTTAATTCCATTTCCTGAAATATGGTGTCCTAAAACAACTCCCTCAGTAAAAATCATAAAACATTTTTCATGAATTAATGACATATTTTCTTCTTTACATCTATGAGAAGTTTTTCCAAATTTGTAAGAGCTTATTTAAAATAGTTTCCATAGAGAGTAAAATCATCCATATAAACTTCTACACAATCATGAATTAGATCAAAGAAAATGCCTAAAACTGCCCTTTGGAATATTGTAGGTGCATTACATAATCCAAAAGGAAGTACTTGGTAGGAATAGGTGCCCACTTGACAGGTAAAAGTGGTTTAATCTTGATCTTCTAGAGCTACTTGGATCTGGTTATATCCACTAAAACCATCCAAGAATGAAAAATATTTCTTTCCTGCCAATTTATCTGAAACTTTATCTATAAAAGGAAGTGGAAAATGATCTTTTAAAGTAGCTTTAGTCAATTCTCTATAGTCAATGCATACTCTCCATTTTACATTATTTTTAGAAATAATTGCCAATGGTGAAACCCACTAGCTATTTGATATCAGATAAATGAAATTGACATTTAACGATTTTGTAGTTCATCTTTAACAATCTCTCTTAAATTTGGATTCATTCTTCTCTGAGGTTGTCAGAATGGTTTGGCATTTTCTTCAATATAGATATGATGTATACAAGTATTGGGATTAATTCCTTTCATATTAGTGTATTCCCATGCATAAGCAGAGGAATGTTCTTGTAACATCTTTATTAATTCTTTCTTTTGAAATTCTTCTAGATTATTATTGATGTTCAAAGTTTTTCTAGAAAAATTTCTATTAAAGAATTGCCAAATTTTTCCATAGAATGTAAAGATAATTGATGAGATGATAGATATTCAATATTACATTGTTCTTGAAAACTTTGATTAAATTCACAATATAAGGATGATTCATTATTTTCTATCAAATTCAAAATCTGATCTTCTTCATCTATTTGTGAAGTAACAAAGATTGGTTGTATATCAATACCATCATCTATCCATTCTTCACTTTCTACCTCTATTGTTTTTTTTGCAGGAGGATATAATGTGAATTTCTTGTTGAACTTCCATAAGAAATAAACATATCACCAGATCCACAAATTATAAAAGCATTAGTTGTAGCTAACCATGGTCTTCCTAGAATCAATGGATTTCCTCCTAAATTATTTTTGGGTGTCAATATCATAAATTCAACAGGATATTCCCAAGAATATAAGGATACAAATATATCTTCTAACACACCATCAGGTTTGATAACAGATATATCATCTAATTGTAATAATGTAGGTGTATATTGAAGATTAGGAAGTTTCAATTGATTCATAGTTTGTTTAATCATGATGTTTATAGCTGCTCCTAAATCAATCAATGTATTTGAAATTTTGATACCATTGATGTGTGTTTTCACAATGGGACTTCCTAGATCAAGATATTTCTGAATTGTTATTTTCCCCATCGCGATATATGCAATTTTTCCAACTCACTGAATTCTTTTGACTTATTTCCTCTTTCTTCCTAGTATTTTAATACTTAACTCCCTAATTGTCTTTGCAAATATTCGTATTTTTTTATAGCTCGTAACAAAAGAATTTTTATACAACATTCTTTAGTTCATCTATCATATCATAATTAGGCAACATAATCTATTTTTCTACCCCTTCATCAATTTTCAATCTTTCAGGAAAAGGTGGTGTTTGAACATAACGTGAAGGTTGTTCTATGATGGGAGTTGAGTTTATTAGGATATCATCAAAATGTGTAGGGGTGGTTTGCTTTTGAGATTTTTCCTCTTGATGAATAGATTTCTCTTCCTCGGAAATATTTTCTTTTTCAAATTCCTGAATAACAATTGATGGTGACTTCTTTTCCAATACTCTACCAGATCTAATTTGGACATTGTTTATATCTAATGGAGTTATCATGTAGGTTTGGAAATTTTTTCCTTCCA
Organism: Pinus taeda; assembly: GCA_000404065.3. Taxonomy (NCBI): domain Eukaryota; kingdom Viridiplantae; phylum Streptophyta; class Pinopsida; order Pinales; family Pinaceae; genus Pinus; species Pinus taeda. The sequence goes on along the minus strand of APFE030502790.1, from coordinate 411,660 downwards.
CATTGTAAACAGGCTGTGAATTTTTATTATTATTCATGTTTGGAAGTGGTTGAGCAGGCAGTTAATTTGGTCTTTTCGGAAACAGTAATGAAAGTTGTGGATTTGGATTCTGAGGTTGAGTTGGTTGAACGGGCTAATGAAAATATTGTAGTGGAAAAAAAGGGTAGGGTTGTTGATATTGAGGATATTGAGGGTACTTTCCATAAGGATTTTTCCATCCTTATGCCCAAGGTTAAGGCCAAGATTGCCAAGGCATGGGTGCAGTCCAATTTCTTTGTGATGGTGGTGCAAATGTTTGAGTCTTAAAACCTTGGGTCATATTTGGTTGTGAATTTTTCCATGGTCTCTTAGAAATAAAATAGAGGGGTTCTACTTTACTTGGTATTACTTCCTCTTGATAGACAACTTTAAGACCCGGTATTGAAGGACATTCCTTTTTATCATGGTTTTTTGCACATATAAAACAGGTTTCCACACTTTTTAAGTCAAGAGGGAATTCTCTCAAAGCATGCTTCTTTCTACATTTTGGAAAAAAGATAGATAATGCATCATTTTCAACCTTTCTCTTTTTTTGTACTTTAAGGGTATCTACTTTTTCACTAAGACTCCCCAAAATATCTATTTTAAAATTGTCAAACAAATTGCCTAATTCAGCCCTACTTACTGTCCTGACTATAGATTTATTAATCCTAGACATGACAGGGTCTCCTGGATTTTTCCTAGTTCTTACTTTACCTCTTGAAATGTGTATGCATAACTCACAAATTTATCCAAATGTTAACACAGAAATGTCTCCCTTACCCATAAAATTGTGAAGATAAATCCACTCCTCTTTGATGGATTTTAATATGAGAGCTTTCAAAGTTTCTTCATCTAGATTATGCATTTTATCCCTTTTGACATTATAAGCAAATCTTTCAATTAAATCTTCAATATTTTCATCCTCCTTTTGCATCATTTTAAATAATTCATCCTTAATATTATGGGGCATATAGTGATCCTTATATTTCTCTAAGAATGTAGTTTTCATTTGTTCCCATGTTCTTATAGAATTTACTTCTAATCCCATGAAGAATTTCAACTTTCAAGTGTCAACAAAGTATTCATAAGATCTACACAAGACTTAAAATTCAAAGAGAAATATTTCAGGATCTTCACTCCTTAATCCATGAAAATTTGGAAGGATGGAGGGTGAGATATTTTTCATTGTGTCTATCTTCATCAAGGATGGGAAATCCAAAAGGGTTGTAGATCTCCTCTACCACCTCCTCTTCCTCTTCCTCTTCCTCCACCTCTTACACCTCCCTTATTTCCTCCTCTTACTCTTCCACTACTAGGTTGTTCACCATTCACATTATGTACTTCTCATTCACCTTCTCCAGCCATTGTAGATTCTTCAAAACTAATGTAAGGTTCCAACATTGGATTTTATAATTCCTATTCTAGTTCTTTTGGTTCTTCTATCAATCGAAGGTTAAAATAATTTTCTTCCTCTTATTCTTCACTAGGGATTTCTAGTTCTTGTCCTAGAAGTTTCTCTCTAGTTGAAGATAGAAAAATTACTCCTTCTATTGGGGATGTAGGATCCTCTTCTTCTATTATATCTTTAGTTGATGAAGTTGGTGAATATATAAGTTGGATTTCAAATCTAAGTACCTCAGGAAGTTTGTGTTTTCCTGCAATAGATGGAATAAGAGTTTGGGTGAATGGTGTGGCACTACGAGGTTGTGTTGGGGTGAGTGATGATGTTGTAATCAAACTTCTACCTCTACCTACAAATATATTTGTAGAATCTCTTTCCCTATGCATATCATTTTTGTTTTTTTATTATTTAAAAAGGAAAAGAAAAAGGCTCGTATATACACTTCCCCTACAATGACTTCAAAACGTTTGGTAATTTAATTGATGTTAAGTTACTTACATAAAATTATTAACTAAGGCTATTAAACTGATGAAATGGATGTGCACTATATGTGTTAGAAGTCTTTGTCACTTATTAAATGCCTACATCAATTTGAGTTATCAAGATGCACATGTTTTTGTATGGCTATATAAGTAAACAAATTGCTTATATCAAATTAAATCAATTCTACTCTCCTTGCTTAAATGACAATTTCATCCTACTTAAAAGAAACTTCAAACTTGCTTCATAAGATCACACTCACATTTGTTTGAAATCAAATCACTCTGACACACTTGCTTAAAGTAAAATCACACCTGTTATAATGAAAATCAAACACACTTTCTTAAATGAAAATGATTCTTTAAAATTACATTCATTCAAATGGAAATCACACTTGCTTGAACAAGAATCATAACCCACACTTGTTTGAATGAGAATCGCACATGTACTTAAATAAAATCACTCTTCAAATCGTACTCATAAATAAATCTATCTTTATGAAAATTGTGATTAAAAACCACTGCAATATAAAGCTTAAATTCCTACTGCTATTTTGAATTAAGATTTATGCATATGCGTCTGATGTCTCTCTTTTCTTGATCAATAAAATTATTAGTAAAGAAATTTGAAATATATATCTAAAAATCAAAACCTGAATACTTGAATGAATCGACAAAATCTAAAGGAAATCTATGCGGAAATACTAACTGTAAATAAACAAAATCCTTATTGTCTCGAGGGGGCCCTCCTACGAGACGTATGCAACATTATAAAGATTTCATGAAATTATTATTCATGCATTGTAACACACAACAAGAAATGGAGTTGAAACATAGTTTTTATATCAAAACATAGCATGTCACAAATACAATTCTCGTCCTGTTTAGCTATGCCGAGAGGTATATTTATAAAACCCTTATGCAATAAATGTTTTCAAAGCTTTATTCCTATGCTAATCAACATTAGCTATAATTATCCTAAGATATAAGATATCATAATCTTATTCATGATTTTCTAACAACATAGCAAATTATGAAATGAAAAATCTACATCTCACTCGCTTGATCCATGCCTTCCACGTCGTTTGACTTATCCTTTGACTGGACTGGTAAGGTGAATTTTTAATCAATCTAGCTTCTGCAAATAGGATTGAATCATTCTCCTCATTATTTTCAAGTTACCCATGTGCCATGTTTCTCGGATGGAGCTCTGCAACCTATCGAGCCTTGGATCTAGCTGCAGAAACTTTTGCTAGCTGCATAATCAATGTAATTTGGTAGCTTAGGTAAATATTAAGTTAAATAATAAATACAAATGACACTTATGAAAACTATGATGATTATATACTTGTTATGCTTCAACCTTGTAAATTGATGCCCAAATTGTAACTTATTAAGGTCAAAAAGGAAGGATTAAGGTGGAAAAAGGAGTGCAAAAAAGAAGCAATTATGGGGTTCAACACCATCCAAACCTGAAATATCTCGGTCATTAACAAGTAAACTACCTAACAGTGAGCTCCAAATCCCTTAGCTATTGACCCTTAATCCCTTAAAACCTAACCTCTAACCCTTAACCCTTAATCCTTATACCCTAAGTCCCTAAATCTTATAATCCTCAAAGCCCCTATCTGCTTAACCCCCAACACATTAATTAATTAACTATTTAGGCACATACAAGACTAAATCTGGGGCTAAAAATGGAGCTAACCAAGGAGGTAATTTAGGTGCAAAAAAAAGAGCTAAATCTAGTGCTATCACTAGCACTATTTTTGAGGAAATTTATGGCACTATTGTCAGTGTTATTTACATTGCTATTTATGGTGCTATTTCCAATGATATTTCTGGTGATACTTCTAGCGTGATTATTACCTAAATTAGCACCTAAATGTTTTGGCTGGCGAAATAAAGGCAAAAAATAGTGCCATATCGATAAATAGCGGCGAAGATTTCAAAAAATTGGAGAAAAATACACTAAAACAGTCCTTGGAAGAAAAAAAGGGAGTTAATCATGGGGATTTATTGTAGTGAGAGCATGACTAATGATTATATATGGTCCTTCAAACTCTAAGGGATAATGAAATATATGCCAAATTCAAGAAGTGTTCATTCCACCAAAAACAAATTCATTATCTAGGACATGTAATATCAGAAGAGGGAAGTGATGGTGATCCTAAAAAGATAAAAGTAGTAATGGAGTAGGCAACACCTAAGAATGTAAAATAGGACATATATTTATAGGCATCATAGGCTACTATAGGAGATTTATAGAAGGATACTCTAAGCTTGTATACCCAATCACTAATCTACAAAATAAAGGGATCAAATTTGAGTGGAGTCAAAAGTGTAAAGAGAGTTTTAAAAAACTAAAATAGCTTTTAACCACAACACCAATTTTAAAATTGGTTGGTCCCAGTAAGGACTTTGTGGTATCTACAAATACAAGGAAGGTGTTAGAAAATTATATGTTTTTTAGATAGAGGAGGAATGAACTGTTATAGAGTTTTTTTGAACCCAACGTTTCGGACTACCAAGTGAGTCCATCATCAGGGGATGTGTCAATAGATATTCTCCATATCTTAATGATGTATCCAGGAGCTAGATTTAGGTTTAGCTTTGGATAATCTTAATTTCTCGAATTATGATGTGTTGTCCATCATATCCCTTCCATGGTAGGATTTGATGTTGTTAAATAATGAATCCATACAGGTGAGGATAGTTTTTAGATAAAGGAGGAATGACCTGTCATAGAGTTTTTGTGAACCCAACGTTTCGGACTACCAAGTGAGTCCATCATCAGGGGATGCGTCAATAGATATTCTCAAGATCTTAATGATGTATCCAGGAGCTAGATTTAGTTTTAGCTCTAGATAATCTTAATTTCTCGAATTCTGATGCACTGTCCATCATATCCCTTCCATGGTAGGATTTGATGTTGTTAAATAATGAATCCATATAGGTGAGGATAGTTTTTAGATAGAGGAGGAATGACCTATTATAGAGTTTTTGTGAACCCAATGTTTCGGACTACCAAGTGAGTCCAACATCAAGGGACGCGTCAATAGATATTCTCCAGATCTTAATGATGTATCCAGGAGCTAGATTTAGGTTTAGCTCTAGATAATCTTAATTTCTCGAATTCTGATGCGTTGTCCACCATATCCCTTCCATGGTAGGATTTGATGTTGTTAAATAATGAATCCATACAGGTGAGGATAGTTTTTAGATAGAGGAGGAATGACCTGTTATAGAGTTTTTGTGAACCCAATGTTTCGGACTACCAAGTGAGTCCATCATTAGGGGATGCATCAATAGGTATTCTCCAGATCTTACTGATGTATCCAGGAGCTAGATTTAGGTTTAGCTCTCGATAATCTTAATTTCTCGAATTCTGATGCACTGTCCATCATATCCCTTCCATGGTAGGATTTGATGTTGTTAAGTAATGAATCCATACAGGTGAGGATAGTTTTTAGATAGAGGAGGAATGACCTGTTATAGAGTTTTTGTGAACCCAACGTTTTGAACTACCAAGTGAGTCCATCATCAAGGGATGCATCAATAGATATTCTCCAGATCTTAATGAGGTATCGAGGAGCTAGATTTAGGTTTAGCTTTGGATAATCTTAATTTCTTGAATTCTGATGTGTTGTCTATCATATCCCTTCCATGGTATGATTTGATGTTGTTAAATAATGAATCCATACAGGTGAGGATAGTTTTTAGATAGAGGAGGAATGATCTGTTATAGTTTTTATGAACCCAACGTTTCAGACTACCAAGTGAGTCCATCATCAGAGGATGCGTCAATAGATATTCTACAGATCTTAATGATGTATCCAGGAGCTAGATTTAGGTTTAGCTCTGGATAATATTAATTTCTCGAATTCTAATGCACTATCCATCATATCCCTTCCATGCTAGGATTTGATGTTGTTAAATAATGAATCCATACAGGTGAGGATAGTTTTTAGATAGAGGAATGAACTATTATATATTTTTGGTGAACCCAACGTTTTGGACTACCAAGTGAGTCCATCATCAAGGGATGCGTCAATAGATATTCTCCAGATCTTAATGATGTATCCAGGAGCTAGATTTAGGTTTAGCTCTAGATAATCTTAATTTCTCCAATTCTAATGCGCTATCCACCATATCCCTTCCATGGTAGGATTTGAGGCTGTTAAATAATGAATCCATACAGGTGACGATAGTTTTTAGATAGAGGACGAATGACCTGTTATAGAGTTTTTGTGAACCCAATATTTCGGACTACCAAGTGAGTCCATCATCAGGGGATGCATCAATAGATATTCTCTAGATCTTAATGATGTATCCAGGAGCTAGATTTAGGTTTAGCTCTAGATAATCTTAATTTATCGAATTCTGATGCACTGTCCATCATATCCCTTCCATGGTAGGATTTGATGTTGTTAAATAATGAATCCATACAGGTGAGGATAGTTTTTAGATAGATGAGGAATGACCTGTTATAGAGTTTTTGTGAACCCAACGTTTCGGACTACCAAGTGAGTCCATCATCAGGGGATATGTCAATAGATATTCTCCATATCTTAATGATATATCCAGGAGCTAGATTTAGGTTTAGCTTTGGTTAACCTTAATTTCTCGAATTCTAAAACATTGTCCATCATATCCCTTCCATGGTAGGATTTGATGTTGTTAAATAATGAATCCATACAGGTGAGGATAGTTTTTAGATAGAGGAGGAATGACCTGTTATAGAGTTTTTGTGAACCCAATGTTTCGGACTACCAAGTGAGTTCATCATTAGGGGATGCGTCAATAGATATTCTCCACATCTTAATGATGTATCCAGGAGCTAGATTTAGGTTTAGCTTTGGATAATCTTAATTTCTCGAATTCTAATGTGTTGTCCATCATATCCCTTCCATGGTAGGATTTGATGTTGTTAAATAATGAATCCATACAAGTGAGGATAGTTTTTAGATAGAGGAGGAATGAACTATTATAGAGTTTTTGTGAACCCAATGTTTTGGACTACCAAGTGAGTCCATCATCAGGGGATGCATCAATACATATTCTCCAGATCTTAATGATGTATCCAGGAGCTAGATTTAGGTGTAGCTCTAGATAATCTTAATTTCTCAAATTCTGATGCGTTGTCCATCATATCCCTTCCATGGTAGGATTTGATGTTGTTAAATAATGAATCCATACAGGTGAGGATAGTTTTTAGGTAGAGGAGGAATGACCAGTTATAGAGTTTTTGTGAACCCAACGTTTCGGACTACCAAGTGAGTCCATCATCAGGGGATGCGTCAATAGATATTCTTTAGATCTTAATGATGTATCCAAGAGCTAGATTTAGGTTTATCTCTGGATAATCTTAACTTCTCGAATTCTAATGCATTATCCATCATATCCCTTCCATGGTAGGATTTGATGTTGTTAAATAATGAATCCATACCAGTGAGCATAGTTTTTAGATAGAGGAGGAATGACCTGTTATAGAGTTTTTGTGAACCCAACGTTTCAAACTACCAAGTGAGTCCATCATCAAGGGATGCATCAATAGATATTCTCCAGATCTTAATGATGTATCCAGGAGCTAGATTTAGGTTTAGCTTTGGATAATCTTAATTCATCGAATTCTGATGCAATGTCCACCATATCCCTTCCATGGGAGGATTTTATGTTGTTAAATAATGAAACCATACAAGTGAGGATAGTTTTTAGATAGAGGAGGAATGACCTGTTATAGAGTTTTTGTGAACCCAACGTTTCGAACTACCAAGTGAGTCCATCGTCAGGGGATGCATCAATAGATATTCTCTAGATCTTAATGATGTATCCAGGAGCTAGATTTAGGTTTAGCTCTAGATAATCTTAATTTCTCGAATTCTGATGTGATCTCCATCATATCCCTTCCATGGTAGGATTTGATGTTGTTAAATAATGAATCCATACAGGTGAGGATAGTTTTTAGATAGAGGAGGAATGACTTGTTATAGAGTTTTTGTGAACCCAACGTTTTGGACTACCCAGTGAGTGCATCATTACGGGATGCGTCAATAGATATTCTCCGGACCTTAATGATGTATCCAAGAGCTAGATTTAGGTTTAGCTCTAGATAACCTTAATTTCTCAAATTCGGATGTGTTTTCCATCATATCCATTCCATGGTAGGATTTGATGTTGTTAAATAATGAATCCATACAGGTGACGATAGCTTTTAGATAGAAGAGGAATGATGTGTTATAGATTTTTTGTGAACCCAACATTTCGGACTACCAAGTGAGTCCATCATCAGGGGATGCGTTAATAGATATTCTCCAGATCTTAATGATGTATCCAGGAGCTAGATTTAGGTTTAGCTCTAGATAATCTTAATTTCTCGAATTCTGATGCGATGTCCATCATATCCCTTCCATGGTAGGATTTCATGTTGTTAAATAGTGAATCCATACAGGTGAGGATAGTTTTTAGATAGAGGAGGAATGACCTGTTATAGAGTTTTTGTGAACCTAATGTTTTGAACTAACAAGTGAGTCCATCATCATGGGATGTGTCAATAGATATTCTCGAGATCTTAATAATGTATCTAGGAGCTAGATTTAGGTTTAGCTCTAGATAATCTTAATTTCTCAAATTCTGATGCACTGCCCATCATATCCCTTCCATGGTAGTATTTGATGTTATTAAATAATGAATCCATACAGGTGAGGATAGTTTTCAGATAGAGGAGGAATGACCTGTTATAGATTTTTTGTGCACCCAACGTTTCAGACTACCAAGTGAGTCCATCATCAGGAGATGTGTCAATAGATATTCTCCAAATCTTAATGATGTATCGAGGAGCTAGATTTAGGTTTAGCTCTAGATAATCTTAATTTCTTGAATTATGATGCGATGTCCATCATATCGCTTCCATGGTATGATTTGATGTTGTTAAATAATGAATCCATACAGGTGAGGATAATTTTTAGATAGAGGAGGAATTACCTGCTATAGAGTTTCTGTGAACCCAACATTTCGGACTGCCAAGTGAGTCCATCATCAAGGAATGCGTCAATAGATATTCTCCAGATCTTAATGATGTATCCAGGAGTTATATTTAGGTTTAGCTTTGGATAATCTTAATTTATCGAATTCTGATGTGATGTCCATCATATCCCTTCCATGATAGGATTTGATGTTATTAAATAATGAATCCATACAGGTGAGGATAGTTTTTAGATAGAGGAGGAATGACCTATTATAGATTTTTTGTGAACCCAACATTTCGGACTACCAAGTGAGTCCATCATTAGGGGATGCATCAATAGATATTCTCCAGATCTTAATGATGTATCTAGGAGCTAGATTTAGGTTTAGCTCTAGATAATCTTAATTTCTTGAATTCTAATGCATTGTCCATCATATCCCTTCCATGGTAGGATTTGATGTTGTTAAATAATGAATCCATACAGGTTAGGATAGTTTTTAGATAGAGGAGGAATGACCTATTATAGAGCTTTTGTGAACCCAATGTTTCGGACTACCAAGTGAGTCCATCATTAGGGGATGCGTCAATATTGTAGAAATATAAACACAGAAAACACATAAAACAAGAGAGACACAGATATACCTGGTTCACCTAATTTTGGCTACGTCCATGGAGAAACAACCAATCCTTCTTTTATTATATTATCCGGCAAACTAAAGAGATACAACCTATAGCATATTTGTTTTAACTCCCTCTTCACTCTCAATCTCCTCTCTTTTCTTCACTCAGAATACAAATATGATAGATGCAATACAATTCCCTCATATATAGTGAGGGGTTGCCTTCTAGTGCAAAAAACCCTAAATTAAATATAACTTCTACCGTCAAATAATCCGCCTAATGAACGACCCAGATTGACTAGAAATTACTAGACTTTTACAAGGCAATTTTACATCTTTTTTAGCTTCAGGGACGCTGCCCCCGCTAGGGGACTACTGGCCCCCAAACCGCCCAGCCGGGGTGGATCGACCCCCCCGAACCCCCGCGGGGGGAACAAGTCCCCGTCGCGTGGAGGGGTGTACAATATTCCCTGGGCTATACATCCAGCTAAGACCTTTGAATACAGAAGATAATCAAGCTCCACACCCAAAAATATCCCACTTAGAGACTAATTATAGAAACTCTGCCACTGCTTCATTTGCTAAACAATGACTCCTCTTTGGACCTAGTTGTTTCTAGTCTTCTTCATCATACTTGAAGACCAATTGAAACTGAGAAGATTCTCAGTTTCTCCCTAGTTACAACTTTTGTTAACATATCTGCAGGATTCTAGCTAGTGTGTATCTTTTCCAGCTTCAACTGTCCATCTTCCAACGTTGACCGTATGAAATGGTACTTGAGTTGTATATGCTTAGTCTTGGAATGAAATGCAGATTTCTTTGCAAGATGTATAGCACTTTGGTTGTCATTGTATAACCTGCCCAACTCCTGCTTCTTACCCAATTCATCCATAAACCTTTGTAACCAAATCATTTCTTTACTAGCCTCTGTAGTAGCAACATACTATGCTTCTGTTGTTGAGAGTGCAACAACACTTCGTAGTTTTGAGACCCAACTGGCAGTTGTTCCACCTACAGTAAACACATACTCTGTTGTGCTCCTCCTATTATCTCTATCACCTGCCACATCTACATCAACATATCCATGTAGAGCAATGTTTGAACCACCAAAGCATAATGCTTGATTTGTGGTACCTCTCAAATACCTGAGAATCCACTTCACCGCCATCCAATCTTCTTTTCCTGGATTGTTCATGTACCTACTTACAACTCCCACTGCATGTGCAATATCAGGCCTTATGCAGACAATTGCATACATTAAACTTCCAAGTGCTGATGCATATGGAACTTTAGACATATGAGCCCTTTCTTCCTGAGTCTTGGGACACGCTTCCTTACTTAATTTGAAATGGTTGGCCAAAGGTATACTAACTGGTTTTACATTCTGCATATTAAACCTTTTCAACACCTTTTCTATGTACTCACTTTGAGATAATGTTAATTTGTGATTCTTCCTATCTCTAGTTATTCTCATACCAAGGATTTGTTTTGCAACACCCAAATCCTTCATTGCAAATGAGTTTTTCAATTTTCTTTTGAGCACATTTATCTCCTGCATGTTAGAACCTGCAACAAGCATGTCATCTACATACAATAACAATATAATATGGCTGCCATCATTTTTCCTTTTGAGATATTAAACACAATGATCAGAGTGACATCTAGTATAACCTTGTTTAGACATAAACTTGTCAAATTTTAGATACCACTACCTTAGATCCTGTTTTAAGCCATACAAGTTCTTCTTCAACCTACACACTAGTTTTTCCTTCCCTTTTACCTCATATCCTTGTAGCTACTGCATATATATCTCTTCCTCCAAATCCCCATGGAGAAAGGCTATCTTTACATCTAACTACTCAAGATGAAAATCTTCAACTACTACTAAACTTAGAATAGTTCTGATTGAAGTCATTTTCACAATAGGAGAAAATATTTCATCAAAGTCTATACCTTTCTTCTGTGCAAACCCTTTCACCACAAGTCTAGATTTGTACCTTTTTTTTCCTCCATCTTCTTCCTTCAACCTGTAAACCCATTTATTCTGCAATGTTGTTTTACCTGCAGGCAACCTGACTAAGTCCCAAGTCTGGTTATGTGCTAAGGAGTCCATCTCTTCTTTCATGGCTTGCTCCCACTTCTCCCTGCTTTCAACTTGCACTGCTTCTTCATAACATTCTGGTTCACCAAAATTAGTCAACAATACATAATATAATGAAGGAGAGTATCATTCAGGGGGTCTACTTATCCTGGTAGATCTTCTAAGACCACTTTCAGGTGTTTGAAGTGCTTGTTGTTATTGTGGTTGTTGTTCTAGCTGTTGATCATTATGATTTTCAGGCACCATCAATTTTCCTGTGATATCGTCAAGCACTGTGTATTCTCTATTTTATTTTTCCTATTTCTTTTCCTGCAATTGATTCTTATACAAGACCTTTTCATGGAATATTTCATCTCTGCTCCTGATGATTTGTGATTTTCATAATCATATAAGTGATAACCAAAATCATTAACACCATATCCAATAAAGGTACATTTCTTTGATTTTTCCTCAAGCTTTGTTCTATTTTCTTTATCAATATGGACAAGGCTTCACAACCAAAAGTCTTTAAAAAAGAGTAGTTTACCTTTTTACCTGTCCATGCCTCCTCTGGAATACCACCATCCAAGGAACTTGAAGGCCCTCTATTTATTAGATAAACAACATTATCTACAGCATCTGCCCAAAACTGTAAAGGCAATCCTGCATGCAATCTCATGCACCTTGCACGCTCCATGATTGTCCTGTTCATCCTTTCTGACACACCATTTTCTTGTGGTGTTCTTGGAACTGTCTTCTCTCTACGAATTACATTTTCTGAACAGTACCTATCAAACTCTTTGCTGCAATATTCACCTCCATTATCTGATCTGAGATACTTCAACCTTTTTCCTGTCTCATTTTCAACCAAAGCTTTCCATTTCTTGAAAGTATCAAATACATCAGATTTATTTCGAATACAATAAATATAGGTTTTTCTAGTTGCATCATCAATAAAAGTAACATAATAATGAGAGCCACCAAGAGATGATACTTGAGCAGGTCCCCATACATCTGTATGCACAAGATCTAATTTTTCACTCTTCTTTTATTTCCCAACTCTAAGGAATCTAACTCTCTTATGTTTTTCATAAACACAATTTTCACAGAATTTAAATTGACATACCTCAAACCTAGCAACAAATTTCTTGAGTGAAGAATCTACATCCCCTTCTCACTCATGTGCCCGAGCCTATGATGCCACAATGTCGTATCTTTCTCTTTAGAGGTTAAAGCATTAACAGAATTAGAAATACCATTGCATAAATACAATGTACCAACCTTTCCTCCTTTCACTATTACCAGGGATCCTTTAGTGACCTTCCAAGTTTAATCTTTGAAAGTAGTTACGCAACCTTCACCTCCCAATTGCCCTGTTGGAATCATATTTTTCTTCAGATCTGGAACATGCCTTACCTCCTTCAATAGCCATTGATTTCCATTCTAATGTTTTATGAAAATTGTACCCATTTCAACAATTTTATAGGGTTTATCATCACCCATTCGAACCTGTCCAAAATCTCCTTGAAAATAATCATGAAAATGTTTCTTATCTGGTGTGGCATGGAATGAGGCCCCTGAATCTACCACCCAGGCATCAATAATATTTTCTAATGAAAGAATCAAAGCATCTTCCAACACATCACCTATTACATTCACTTCATGATTAGCTCATTATTGTGCGTCTCCTTCTTTTCCCTTCCGAGACTTCTAGTATTTCCTCAGGTGTCCTTTCTTCCTGCATTTCCAGCACACTATCCCCGATCTGGACTTGGATCTGCCTTTTCTTGACTTACTACAATATCCAGGGCTCTTTCCTCTTTCCATTTTTCTTCCCCTAGTCTTTTCAGTCAAAGCATTACCTGATGTCTCACCGGAGCTTTTCTGTCGCATTTCCTCGCTAAGGATTGCCCCAACAACATCATCAAACTTTAAAGTACTAGATCCAGAGATAGAGTTACTAATGGTGATAACTAAACCATTCCAACTTTCTGGCAATGAGCACAGAAATAACAGAGCCCTAACTTCATCATCAAAAGTTACCCCTACAGAACTTAACTGACTTGTAACTGTATGAAAATCATTTAAATGATCAACAACAGATCCACCTTCTGACATCTTCATATGAAATAAACGCTTCATAAGAAATACCTTATTTGAGGCCGAGGGTTTTTCATATAGTTTAACCAATGTCGACATTAAACCCTATGTTGTCATTTCCTTTGAAATATTAAATGCTACCAATGCCACTATGCACAGTTGTATTGTTCCAAGTGCCCTTTTGTCGAGAATATTCCATTCTATGTCTATCATACTCGTCGAATTCTTTGTCTTTTTGCTCAATGGTAGGTACAGATCTCTCTGATACAGATAATCTTCCATCTGCATCTTCCATAGCTGGTAGTTTTGGCTATTGAAATTTTCGATCCTAAACCTACCATCTTCCACCATTGCTACCACTCAAACCAGGAACCATTCTTTCCTGTGAGTTTATCAGCGAAATAGACCTTCGTCTCTGATACCATTTGTTAGAAAATTATATATTACAGAGCAACGGAACACATAAAATATTGCAGAAATATAAACACAAAAAACAGATAAAACAAGAGAGACACAGATATACGTGGTTCACCCAGTTTGGGATACGTCCACGAAGAAACATCCAATCCTTCTTTTATTATATTATCCAGCAAACTGAAGAGATACAACCTACAACAGATCTGCTGTAACTCCCTCTTTGCTCTCAATATCCTCTCTTTTCTTCACTCATAATACAGATATGATAGATGCAATACAATTCCCTCATATATAGTGAGGGGTTGCATTATAGGGAAAAAAACCCTAAATAAATATAACTTCTACCATCAAATCATCCCCCTGATGAACAACACAGATTGACTAAAAATTACTAGAATTTTGCAAGGCAATTTTACATCTGTTTTTAGCTTTAGGGGCGCTACCCCCCAGCCCCCGTCAGGGGGCCGCTGGCCCCCGAACCCCCCAACCAGGGGGGATCGGCCCCCCTGAACCCCCACGGGGGGGACAAGTCCCCCCCCGCGTGGAGGGGTGTATAATCTTCTTGGGGTATACATCTGGCTAAGACCTTTGAATACAGAAGATAATAAGTGTCCACACCCAACAGAAGGCCTAGGGGGATTTTTGATGCAGCATGGTCATGTTATTTCTTATAAGTCTAGAAATTTGAAATAACACGAGAAAAATTATGTTGCTCATGATCTTGAACTGGTAGCCATTATTCATGAATTCAAAATGTGGAGACATTACTTAATAGGGAGAAAATTTCAGCTAAGGACATACAATGTTAGTCTCAAGTATTTATTTGATCAACCTAATTTAAATGTTAGACAAGAAAGATGGTTAGCATTTATTAGTGAATATTATTTTGAGATTACACATATCAAAGGAAAAGAAAACAAAATATTTTATGCCTCAAGAAGAAAACTTAATCAAATTTGTGCTACATCAACAATAAGTTGGTCAACAAACTTAGAAGAAGAGTTGTAATTTTTTATTAAGAGTATCTGAAAATCAAAGAAAAAGTGCATAAAATTAAGGGATTGGATGAGGAGAAAAATAATATTTCAATTAACAACCAAGATTTATTGGCATTTAAACGAAAAAATTATATACCCAATGATGTATATCTAATTTCTTTTTTCTTAGATGAGTTGCATAAAAGACCAATAGTTGGTCATCCTAGTTATAAAAAGTTGATCATTTTATTAAGAATGGATTTTCACTGGCCAAATATGAAAAATGAGACAGTTGAATATGTAGCTAGATGCCTTAAGTTCCAATATGTTAAGGCATCTCATCAACGTCTTGTTGGTTTGTTGCAACCATCACCCATTCTAGACTGGAAATTGGAGACCATTTTAATGGATTTCATCAACGGACGACCAAAACCAAGGAGACAACATGATTCCATTATGGTTGTTTTTGACAAGCTCAGTAAAGCAACACACTTTATTCCAATCAAATCCACTTTTAAGGCCATAAATATTGTAGAAATTTTCATGAGGGAAATTTTCATGCTTCATGGGATACCTAAGGTTGTGATTTCAAATAGGGATGCAAATTTCACATCCAAATTTTGGAAGGGATTATTGGAAACTATGGGAACAAAGTTAAACTTTTGTACATCCTATCATCCTCAAACTGATGGTCAAATAGAGAGAAAAAATCAAATATTGGAGGATATGATAAGGACGTATGTAAAAGACAAACAAACTAAATGGGAGGATTACCTACATGTTGACGGTGCTAGACCTACCAACATTCAGGGGATCACCTTGGTATGAAGTCCCAACTAGACCTCACACTGTTTGGTGTGGGTGTTATGAAACCAACTCACAAAAAGATAGAAAAGATAGATCAACACCTTAGAAATAAGCCTATTCGAGGGGGCAACCTCCTTTACATTACACAAATGAACAATTCTTGGATGATACAAATGAAAACACCTCCTTTCTATATATAAGAGTCTAAGGGGTCATAATATAATTAGAGTCGACATAACAATAATAATATAAGGGCATAATAATAACAATAGTGGGCTTCTATGGGGCACAATAGTAACAATATGGGCACTACATGGGTACATCAATATAATATGGGGGTTGTACTAATAACAATAGGGGGTTACACTAGTAGTATAGGGGCCTAACTTTCCCCTCTCCTTCAAAAAGTGTTGTCC
The DNA here is from genome assembly GCA_000404065.3 of Pinus taeda. Taxonomy (NCBI): domain Eukaryota; kingdom Viridiplantae; phylum Streptophyta; class Pinopsida; order Pinales; family Pinaceae; genus Pinus; species Pinus taeda. The sequence continues at coordinate 395,374 of APFE030502790.1, read as the reverse complement.
TCAACACTTGAGTAGTTCTTGATGCTTTTGTATAAAATTCTTGTCCTCCCATGTGGAATCTTCAGCGGGTAATTTCTTCCACTTTATGAGGTACTCTGAAATTGATCGATTTCATAGCTGTCGAGTTCTTGTTTCTGTGACTGCTCTAGTTCCAATATGATTTTTCCTTCCTCTTCAATTTTTGGCAATATTATTTGAATTGGGATCTTTTGCAACTTTTGAATAAGTGGCCATGCTTCTTCGTCCTTCTTCCATTCATCCCTTGCTTTGTTATCCAATCTGGTTGGATAATAGAAATAGCACAAAACAATGTTTCCACATCCTCATCCTTTCATGAGAGTGCATCTGCAACAAAATTTTGCTTCCCTTTTCTATAGATGATGTCAAAGTCATAACTTAACATATTTGTGACCCATTTTTTTTGTTCTTCTAAAGATAATAGTTTTTCTAAAAAGTATTTAAGACTATCATGATCCATTTTTACCTTGAAGTGTCTTCCCATTCGGTAAGGTCGCCATTTCCTAAGTGCATATAGTATTGCCAACATTTCCTTTTCATAAATAGCTTGCTTGAGATGTAGCAGTAAAAATACCCAATCACCTACATCAAAACATTTAATACTACGATGTTGATCTACCTGTTGTTTCATTTGATTTTGCACCAAATTGGCGTTATCCTTTAAAAGTTGGAGAGCGTGTTGTTGATGCTCGATGTGATATTTCACTACTTGAACCTTTTTCTTCTTGATATGTCCTTCTATCTTTATAGTTTGAGGAGCGGTAATTTCTTCCAATCCTTTACAAGATATGGTCGGATTCATTTCTTGATGCTCAATGTGATCTTTCACTTCTTGAACATTTTTCTTCCTGATATGCCCTTCTATCTTGATAGTTTGAGGACTGGTAATTTCGACCAATGAATTACAAGATATGGTTGGATTCATTTCTTCTTTCTCAATGTGATATTTAACTTCTTGCACCTTTTTCTTCTTGATATGTCCTTCTATCTTGAGAGGTGGTAATTCTTGCGAATGCTTTACAAAATATGGTCTGATTCATTTCTTCTTTCTTTGGGGTTGGGTCCTAGCGTATATCATCTTATTTTGATGTTTCTTGATCCTTTTCTTCCTCCTCTTCATACTCTATGTAAAATAATTTCTTCTTAGCACACTTATGACCTTTAGTGCATTCTCTGTCACAATTGTAACAAAGCCATTTTTCTCTTTTTTCTTCCAATTTTTGTGGTGTAACCCTTGTAGGTTGTGGAAGGCTAGAAGAAACAACACTTCCATCTTTATAGTTGTGAGGGGTAGACTTCCTTGTTGCCATAATTTTACTTTCCACTATGTAACAAAGCCCTTTTACTCTTTCCAATTGTTGTGATGTTGCTCTAAAGAAGGTGTTGCTCTTTGTATCCTCATAATGTGCTATCATTTTCTCCGTGAAAATTGACCACGTAACAAGTTGTTTACGAGAACAAAGCCCTTTATACCATAAAAATTGATCTGGTTCTAAATATGAAGATGTAATACATACCTTTTGTAACAATGGTACACCATGTAGATCAAGATATTGCTCCATCTGAAGTATCCAATTTACCGGATCCTTGACATCAAACTTCCTCATCTTGCTTTTTCTTTATTTTAGGAGCTCGATCTTGAAACGAATGTAACTCTGTACTTTCGAATCTTTAAGTTCTAAAATTATGACTTGCAGTAGCCCTCTCCGTCCTCCTTCTAATGCCACTAGTCTGATCCAAATTGGATTCTCCAAGGAAGAGTTATGACAAATCTCCCACAGTGACCTGATTATAGACTAGTTCAGTAGAGTGAACTTGTACGATGTGCCACATGTCATTGTTTCGACCTTTGGCTTTGAAAAATATATACAAGAAACTAAAGTTTTTCCTCTTTTTGTATCTTCTTATGAAATTTCAATCTGATGCTCAGAGATAAAGTTATGACAATTTTTCCCAGGTCACCTGTTTGGAATGTAATTCAGGAGTGTGCAAAAAGACCAACTTCCTCAGATCATATCTCTACAAATATAGCGCGAAAAGATCTGAAATTCAAACCCGAGGTTCAATGCGATTTTGTCTCAAAGGGTTTTTGTTTTTCTTATGAAATGTCACAGAAAAAAATTTATAGCGAAAATGCCACGATGACCTATTTGGAGCAGCAAAACCCTAGAATCCAAAGCTCTAATACCAAATGTTATAAACCAGCTCACAAAAGATAGTAAAGTATAGATCAATCGCCCTTAGAAATAAACCTCTTCAAAGGGGGAAACCTCCTTTAAATTACACAAATGAACAATTCATGGATGATACAATGAAAATACCCTCCTTTCTATATATAGGAGTCTAAGGGGTCATAATATAATCAGAGTCGACATAAAAATAATAATGTAAGGGCATAATAATAACAATAATGGGCTTCTATGGGGCATAATAGTAACAATATGGGCACTACATGGGTACATCAATATAATAAGGGGGTTGTACTAATAACAATATGGGGTTACACTAGTAGTATAGGGGCCTAACAGTGGGAGTCCCATCCAGTATAATGGCCCAGTTTCCATTGTCATAACGATTTGCATCAACTCTTGCTTGTCATCACAGGAGAGTGGTTCGCTTTATCCTGGTAAGTGTAAGTGTACTTGTGTCAATGGTTCTTTCACTATGAGGGGAAGAAGGTGAAGGTGTGTTCCAGGTTGAAAGGGATCAATCCCAACTCGACTAGGAACACACAACACAAAAGGCCATACACAACTTCCGGTGGAGCAGTCCACTCGGATGTGGCAGTCACAACATACAAGGTAAGATAACATATACAACACTCATGGAACAGTTTGAATGAGTGCAACGGTTGTTATAGCAAGGTTCAGGTGAAAGGTCTGTTTGATGTCTAGAAAAGTAGTCAAAACGAATGGGACAATGCTAACAACATATATAACCCATTTCCATTAATATATTATGAATTACAACAAATGGAACAGTTCATATGTAGAACACAGGTTAAAGCAACATGCATTAAAAGTGTTAATCATTCTTACAACAAATACAATACATGTGTGAAAACGTGTTGGCCTGTTAACAGGCTTCTAAATTAAGCAAAAGTTCCAAAACACATCGTTACACCATACATCACTAACCCCATTAACAGGGCATTGGAGCCACTACTTACTCCTCAAAGAAAATATTACAGATTGTCTTGGCTAAGTGGGAGGAGTTGATATGAAAATTCCTTTCCATGTACAAATGAGGGGGTATTTATAGCAAAGGGTGAAACTGACCCTTGTGGCTATTCGACTACCCTCATGACTGTTTTACTTCCATGGCTTTTCGACTTACATGACTATTTGTTCAACAAGTGGCTCTCTTGGACTTCCACATTACATCACATTGATTGACAATAGGCCCATAGTGGAGATGTGGGCGACATGACTCATGATGTGACTTCACATGACTTCACATGACAATGCTAGCACATTCATACTGCTATTGGAGTGCATGTCGAGCTATAATGTTGTTGGATGATGGATGTCTTCATGGTGTATCATAGCTTCACCTCCACATGGCGAAGTGTGTGGACTCTTCAATGGTCCTTAGTTCGCTTAATGATGCTTAAGCATGTTGTTCCTTCCTTGCATGCTGGAAGGATTGACAAGCTCATATGTTCACAAAGGTGCATGTTCATCGCGTTCGTCCGCTTCACATGCTTCGTTCATTTATCTGTTGGTGAATCTGTCCTTTTACATGTGCTCCCTTCTATTCATCCCATTTTTCGTCTTGTCATGTTTGTTGGTGTACTTGTACTTGCAATCACTCATGACGAGACAACATCAAATCTAAAACCTCCTAGTATACCATGACACATGATCATTTTGGATGCATGTGACTGGGAGAGGCAGTAAGGTTGTGATGTGATATGATGGTTCCGAGCAACTATTGATGAAACTACACAAGGGTCAATGAGAGATTGAGACAAGAAATCTAAGTCAATAGTGACTGTCTACAAGGTCTGGCTCAACTAGGAGGAAAATTGTGCAAATTTTGGGAGGAACAGTTCGGGTTGTTGGAAGACAAGGCAAGCATACTCCATGCACTTTTCAAAATGAATTGGGAGTGGGGCTGGACAACTATCTTTGCTCAATTTTCCAGAGGAACGGGTCAGGTTGCATCAAGGGTCAGTAGGTAGGGATTGCGCAGTTTTCTGGGGAACTGCCCAGGAGAGTGGCAGCCAAAATTGCACAATTCCCAGAGGGAAGTGTTGGGGTCACTAGCAGCCAAAACTGCGCAATTCCTAGAGGGAAGTGCCAGTTGGTTGTTGGGGTCACTGGAAACCAAAACTGTGTAATTCATAGAGGGAACTGCCAGTTGGTTGCCCTGGAGACTGGCAGCAGAAACTGTGCAATTCCTAGAGGGAACTGGTAGTCTGCTGCTAGGGGATGTTGGTAAGGAAAATTGCACTAAGGCCGGGAGACCAACTTGTTGATCATCTCTACATAATTTATGAGTTGGGCTGACTGATGGGCAGTAGAAGGCCTGCCCATGAATATTGCACAATTTATGAGATGAACAGTTGGTTGACAGTCAGGATTACTGACTAGGAAAACTGCGCAATTTTATGAGGGAGACAGGGATGGGCACTTGGTGTCTATCTGGCCTGTCTGTGAAATTTTCTCATTCATGTGAGTGAGTGAGGTGAGTAGCCTCTACGCAATTTTTGAGGGGAGCCATTCCCATGGTGACTTTCAAGTCTGACTATCTAGGTGACCAACATGAGAGTTGATTGGATTTATTGTGGGTAGCACAGCTGGAAAAGACTAGCTTGGTGCTTCTGCGTTGTTCTGGTTGATAGTCGATCGAGTCGATGACAAGGTGATGGTTTGGCTTTCAGAGGGGAGTTTGGTCATCAAAACTTTCATCAAAATGGCTAAGTGTGTGAACAATCAAAAGACGCATGGTTGATCATACAAGCGCACACTTGCATGGCTTGATGATGAAACAACCAAACCATCCAGACACACATGTTCAACAAGACTAACCGATAGTGTAAGTGACAAGCGCGACACTCATGATTGATCATTCATTGATTGAGATGATGCTTGCATGACAGTGAATGTGACTCTGTGTGTGAGTGCAACAGATGCTTTCATAGCAAACACAACAAGCACATATGAAGCGAAGACTTTGAGTATAAGCAAAACATGGTTGCAAGCTTGACTTAGACATGAGCATGCAGAGACTTGAATGCAATGAACAAGCAAGGCAGGTGTAGAGACTCACGTGAGCTCACAGAGTGATCCCGAGTGTGTACAGTCATCAAGTGAAACTCTTCAAGGGAGGTTCCGAAATTAGTGTAGGCCAAAATTTTGGAGGGTGGTTGTAGCCACTACAACACTTGGTGACACACCAGTAGAACTCCAGCTTCTCTATTTCGATTCATTGCTAGCATAGTGCCTTGGTATTTTGGGGAGTATTAAATCACTGTGTGAGTTATCTCAGCTTCCCCACTTACCCCATGGACATACATGGTTCACCCTTTTCCAACTCAGTCAAACATAATCAAAATTTCGATTTAGATCTTAGTGTTTCGAATCCGGGAAGGGTAGTTTAGCTCGCAAGTTGAAGATTTTCAGAGTATAAGTTTTCATCTCTAGTGTTGCTCCACTACCAATAGGCTTGGACAGTACCCCGATGGAGTCACACAGGAACACACACATTTCTCCACTGCCAGCGAACGTGGTCAGCACCCCAGTGAAGTTGCGTGCATCACCTCTCTACGCAAGAAGCCTTTCTCTTCTTTCGCCTTTGTATTTTTCAAGAGGATCGTGCATAGGGACTTATTTGTTTTTGGGGTGGAAGAGGGATCCCAACTTACTGAGAGCAAAAGAGGTTGTTTCTTCAGAGAAGCATGTAAGACCTCTGACATAGTTTTTCTTGTTTAGATTTTCCCCTTCTCCATTTATACTAGTTGGATGAGCTTGAACACACAGAGCAGAAGGTTGAGTATAGGCACGGGGCTTCCTAGTGTGGACACAGGTTCATGGTTAGACCGAAACTTTCCTTGCAAATGGTTCGTATTTTCCATCAGGACTTCCTCAGCCAAAAGTTACAACCAAGCATAGAGAAGGCAGACACAAGATTGGCACAAGTGTTGTAGTGTCATGAGTTTCATCAAATTTCAACCACATACTCTATTCAAAAGCCAGGATGTAGTAGTTGGAAACACTTATTTCCAAAAACAAAACTAGTAATATATGAAACAAACAAAATGAACGTGAACAAAAATAGTAATCATAATCAAACAAAGCAAAAACAAAGATAATAAGCAAATCAAACATGATGAAAACAACAAAAAACAAGTAGACTATGTACAAGGCACAAGCCCAGCCTGACCTACTAAAAATAATGTTTGAGATCTTGGTAATTGGCAGGAAGGTTGTCAATCCTCCTACCCAGTGATTACAAATGATACATGTGTGAGCCAAGCTTCTCGTAGACCAGTGCAATTCCCCCAAGCTCCACTACCGAAACCTGGTGGCATTCCAGAAGACCTTCAAGTGAAGACAACACCACTTTTCTAGGTACTGTGTGCAACATGGGCTCGGATGATGGCACAGGGTAGTTGGTTTTATTATAGGAAGGATTCAAGTTTCTAAATTCAATGCGTAAGTCGATTTTCCTAGATTTCTTATGTGCAGGATTTAAATTAGAAAACTAAGTATGATGATGAACTTTGCAAGTAATCCAAACACTTAAAATGTTAGTCAATCTTTTCGGTGAAAGGAGTGCAAACAACATGTATGTGTTACTTGTTCTTTGCTACAATGGATTGTCTCCTCCTTTACCTGGAATCTCATGTTGGATTTCTCATGTGTATTGTGTACTGAGGTCATCATATACTTATTTAGACCCATCCCGATACTATTCGATCAAGCGGTCAATGATTTTTCGTTGTTGTAGTGTGTCGCTTGTACCAAGAGTGGACATCTCCGAATCGTGTTATGATCCGGATTTAAGTAGGAACACAACAAATTACAAAGATAACCATAAATACAGAGATGCAATAGAAATAATACTTCATTTCATTAATGTAAAATACTGAAATATGCTTACAAACAGAAATGGAAATAAACTAGCTCAGGCGATGGTAGCTTATCTTTGAGGAGAGATGTGGTGGTTACATGCCTTTGAACCATCTTACATTGAGGCTCGAAGACCTATCTATTGTTGAGAAATAATGGAAACCCTAAACATCCAAAAACCTAACCCTAGGAGATGAAGCGCCATATTATGGGCCCCGTTTTGGGTAAATTGGTACATCAACTTCCTGGGGTCATAACTTTGGCATACAATCTTCGTTTGACATGCAAAATACCTCATTAGAAATATCTATCTGAGAAATACAACTTTGGGATGAGAAACATCGGTCCATGGACCCATATTTCTCTTATTTTTCCCAAAACATGTCATTTAGGGCCTCAAAATGGCTCTGGAAGTTCAGCACCCGAAAAACTGCTAAAAATAGTAAATTTTGCTACAATTAAGGAAACTGAAAAACTGAAAGAGACAGTTGTGGGGGGACCATGTGGGATAGGCAGGTGGCCACCTACATCCACTTGGATCATTCCTCCCCCCTTAGGAAGCAATGGTCCCCATTGCATTGAGTGACTCCATCAGATGTGAAAACTTTTGTTGAACCTGGTTCCAAGTGAGTTGCTCTGCAATCTATGATGTTTCCAGTAATGGTGGTAAGCATGGCCGAGGGCAGTCCTCATTGAAAACTAATTGCAAGTGAAGGAATGGGGAAATGTTGTGCTCCAAATAATTATTTCCCACAACCTTGGTAATGGTGTAAGGACCATATCAGAGTGGTCTGAGCTTTTGATGGGCTCTTGTAAGGCGTTCTTTCTACAGATGCAACCAGACTTTGTCGCCCACTTGAAACTTGTGTGGCACATGAAGTTGATTAGGTCACTACTTTTACTTGGCATTTTCCACAATGGAGCGGCGATAGATCGGTCCATTGGGTAGAGGTTCTCCAGAAGTCAAATCAGATGAATGCTTGACTTGACAGTGCAACGGTACCCTTGTGGGCGAGGAGAAGATGTCCCTGTCTTCTTTCATGACCGTATCTGCCTCCTTCTATTGCATGGAGGAACCCTTCCTGGGGGCCATGGATGTGGCTACGATCTTCCCCTTACTTTGAGGGTGAACCAAATAGAAAATAAATTCCCTAGTCTGGGAGATGATCTTACTACCTTTCTTAGCAAGGATCAAAGAGGTGGAGGTAGGTGGGGCTACCTATGTATCCTATATAATGAATTACCCAAAGAAATAATAACAGTGCAAGGCCTTGACTCATACACAACATTTCGCTTCCACATGTATGGCTAGCCTAATGATACATCACAAACATCAAGAGGTGCAACATCACACAATACCTCATCAGTGAAGGGCTTGATGCTGTAGGGAAGGTGGCACTACTAGCGAACTCAGAGATCTTTCCCTTGGTGAGGCCACTCGATGTTGTACAATTATGGGTGTGGTATAGTCAATAGGCCCAACCGCTTCATGACCTTTGCTAAAATGAGGTTCTTTTGGCTCCCATTGTCAACAATGAATTGTATCGGTGGACCCTTCACCCACATTTGTGAGCGGAAAAGATGCTCCCCCTCCTCTGGATCTTAGAGCTCATTCTTCTATATCTTGGTGGTGGAAACAGTGGCACTAGGCTCCACATCAATGATTTTCTTCCCTTTGTCATTCCCCTTGTCATTTTCTAACTCAGGTTCAGAACATGCATCTGGTTCTGAAGCCTTCAACTTGGCCACCAGCGGCTACTTGGTCCATCACTCACTTGTGTTATGAGTGGGGCTCTTGTGGAACTCACACCACTTTCCTGTGTCCTTCTTTGACTTCGTGGTGTTGTTATTTTCTTGTGGCTTCAATAGGTTCTCTTAGGTCACCCTACCTTGGCTTTGTCCTTTGTTCTTCGGATTTACAGACCCAAAATCTCACTTCTTCTGTTTAAACTTCTACTCGATCTTGTCAGCGTATCAGTATGTCATGCCGAGCAAGGAGATGTTCAGGAACCCCATCTCTTCATGGATGTACTTGTGTAGGCAGTTGTGGTATTTAAGTACCAAATGCAACTCAAAATCCTTGATACTCAACTTTGTGTTAAGGGTATGAAAAATATTTGTGAACTTTAGGACATCTTGGTCCCTTCCGTGTCACAGCGTGGTCCACTTTATGTATTTATCCTCATAGCTTTTGAAAAGGTATTACTTCTCTTAAATGGCATCCTGGAACTTATTCCAAGTGGGTCTGGCTGAAAATAGTGAGTCAGTACTTACATCCTTCTGCTCGTAGTAGGTTTCCCACCAGTCCTTGATGTGGGGGGGCTGCTTTGAGAAGTGCAAAAGTGATCTTTTCCCAACTGGAAAAATCATGAACAAAAAAATAACCATCTAGCAGATTTAACCATTTATCTACTGCATCTGCATCTATCTGGCCCTCAAATATGGGGATTTCAAAGTTAACTTGTACCTTAAAGGGTGTGGCATTTCCAGCATAGCTATGGGAAGCAGATGCGTCGCCCCTGGTAGTCGTTGAAGGATCTGGACAAATTTTTCCATCATCGCATTCCTTTGTCACTTGAGGGCTTCTTCGAGCAAGATTTTAATAGGATTTCTTGCCCCTCGTCTTTCTTTTCATCTGCCATGGGAGGTTGTCAGGGTTTGCAAGGCTGGCCTTGCAAAGGTTTGACCAGTTCAAGCCCTAGCTCTTTATATCTTGACCTCATTGGGGACATGTAAAGAAAAACAGAGAAAAAGCAGACCACTCTAATACCATTGATCCGAATTTAAGCAGAAACACAAAAAATTATAGAGAACCATAAATACAGAAATGCAACAAAAATAATACTTCATTTCATTAATGTAAAATACTGAAATATGCTTACAAATAGAAATGGAAATAAACTAGCTTGGGCGATGGTAGCTTATCTCTGAGGAGAGATGTGGTGGCTACATGCCTCTGAACTATCTTAGAATGAGGCTCGAAGGCCTATTTATTGTCGAGAAACAATGGAAAATCCTAAACATCCAAAACCTAACCCTAGGAGATGAAGCGCCAAACTATGGGCCATGTTTTGGGTAAATTGGTACATCAACTTCCTGGGGTCGTAAATATTGCATATGATCTTCGTTTGATGCTCATCATACCTCGTTAAAAATATCTATCCGTGGACTACAACTTTGGGATGAGAAAAATCAGTCCATCGACCCATGTTGCTCCTAGTTTTCCCAGTTTTCCCAAAAAAAACGTCGTTTAGGGCCTCAAAACAGATCCGGAGGTTGAGGACCCAAAAAACTGCAAAAAATAGTAAACTATGCTACAATTAAGGAAACTAAAAAACTGAAAGAGACAATTGTGGGTGGTCCAAGTGGGATTGACAGGTAGCCACCAACATCCACTTGGATCATGGTAGGTCCCCAGGTTTCTTTGTTCATTCATAGTGTTGGTCTTTTGTGTGTTCAACATGAGTGCTTCATACTCAACATTGTTGTTTGTGCCTTTGAACTTCAAAAATCTTGAAATCATGTGTTGTTCATTGTTTTGGATGACTGAGATACACTCAGTCCCTGGGCTATCATGTGTTCCCAACTTGTCAAGGCTCATAGCTAACAAATTGTTTGTACATGGACTATTTGGCGTGCTGGTACTATTGCTACTACCGTTGTTGCTACTACTGCTACTATCGGAAAAAGAACTATACAAGTTTCATTATCATTAGTTGGGCAAGGAATGAGTCCAAAATGCTTGTCTGATGAGGTTGGAGCTAGCCATGTAGGATAACACTCCAATGTCTTTTCCAGGAGGAAGTTACCAAACATGAATTCTGCAAAGGCCAATAGTTCGTTCTCGCCATTAAGTGGAGTGACATTATGTTTCATATATCTCTCGGATAACACCCAAATTTGGTTGCATCTGCCCTTGTATGAAAGCCACATGTGAGACTAGACTGTAGAAAAATATCCATCTAGCCTGTTGGACCAATCTCTGTTGAGTAACAAGCCATATGCTTCTGGTATGTCCACAACAACTATGTTGATGCACTGGTGAACTCGACCATCATGAGATAATTGAATGATCACATTTCAAAGTTCACCAATGGTTGGTACTGATGTTCTTTCAAGTTGGATGATTCTCACAGATGTTTCACTCCATCATGCATTGATCTTCTTAGAAATGGAGAGTGGCATGACATTGGCTGCCATGCCAAAATCAACCAAGTAATTGTGAACATTGTAGTTGAAGACTTCAAATGAAATTAGGAATGGGGAGAAACCTGAGTTTTCTTCTTCCATCCAGAGTGTATTGAGCATAGCAGATAGTGATTCAGGAGGTGTGCTTGCTCCTTGCTAGTAGAGGTTTTGTTGTCTATTGTTGTTTGTCCCAACGCATGCAGGAGGATATCTCGCTGAATCTGGACTTGGTATAACTCGAACACGCTGATGTTTACTCTAGCTTTCTTCATTTCATCGACTATTTTATAGTCCAGAGGTGGTAGACTCACCGATGTGTCCGAGGTGGAACAGGTATTTGTGATGTTCAACAGAGTGTTCTGCAACTTGTTGCTCATGGATGTATTCTTATTCGTCGCTCTCTTCCCGAACTTGTTTTGTGTCTCTTGCTTTGAGGCAACCAGTGGATCGACCTTCTTTATCAACTGCCTCACTTTCTCTTGCATTTCCCCAAGAGTAGGGGGTGGCCCTCTACTCCTAATATTGGAACAGTCATTTTTCTTTTAGGGCTGATTCTAGGTTTTCATCTTCAAGATTACTTGCCATCATTGATAAATGTTCACCACATGACCAGAACTTAGTGTTTCGTCAGGTGCAACTTCTTCTCTATCATCAGCGTCTTCTAGCCACTCCTGCATATCGTCTTTTGCATCAAGTGTATGACTACAAACTGAGGTAACAATTCACTTCCAATCTAAGCAAGAGTTCTCGGGGTGGAACTCTTCATGGAACGAACAGAAATTAGGGTCAGTGCAATGCTTGAGTTGGAACACAGGATTTTGTGCAAATTTGGAAGCAAACGGTTGTTTCTTGATGAGCCAGTTGATGAACTGCTTGCCTATCTCTGTCTAGGCAGATTTCTTCTTGCGAATGTGTATGTTTTCCGTTGCTTGAGTTTATACATTTCCATGGCCAAGTTCTTGACAAGGCGAGTGAGGGTCTAAATATAAGTTTCTTCCTGGTCTCTACCTTTGCTCATGATTGGTGGAGATTTCTGCGTACATCCTTGGAGTCTTTCATTGATTCTTCATCCTTGATGACTCCAATTGTACGCAAGTCTTTTTCAACAACAATATCCTCTTCACATATTTCTAAAAGTGTTGGCTTCGCAACTCGCTTGAAGAAATGTGCAATGGTGGTCGACAGTGCAGATGTGTAATAGTCAATAGTGATGAAGTCATGAGATTTAGAGTCTGCTACAAATTTGTTCAAGATACGCATAAACCTTTGATTGAAGTCTTTCACTTTCTCTTTTCCCTCCATCCTAAGGCTTCCCAATTCCTTGAGCAACATGGTTGGGATCTTGTCATCAGCAAACATTTTGAGGAACATACATTTGAAAGAACTCCAGTTCTGTATGGAGTTGGGTGGAAGGTTGTGATACCAAGTAGCTGTGTGGCCATCCAAGGTACATAGGAACAGTCTACATGCTACATCGTCATAACATACCTCAAGGGTCTACAGTTGTAGGTAGAAGTTGTCTAAGTGGTCTTCTGTCTTCACCACATTTTTAGGGTTGAACTTGATGTTCATCCTCTCTACTCACTTCGACATCTTGTACAGAACAGATGAGAGGGTCAATGGTCCTTTATTCATCCATTCAAGATTTGGGTTAGACATCTCTTCGTCTTCTTCTTCTCCTTTAGAGTCCGATGGTTCTAGATCTAAGTTCGTCGGTTCGTCTCTGCCTCCACCTCCTCCATTTTCTTCCCCTATGCCTTCTATATCAGAGTTCTATCCCAAGATCACAAAAGTGCCTTGCTCATCTTCAAGGAAGATTGGAGGTTACTCTCCATCTTCTTCAATAACTTCCTCTAGACCTTCAAGTGTGACAAGGACTACTTCTTCCACCGATGATACAACAATTCCTGTGGGAGTGGCTTTTGGCTTTCTACATGTGTGTGGAAGATGTTGTACACCTAGAATCAGTCCGACTTCTTTCACAAACTAGCGAGTGATAGGACAGACAGAGTGAAGGTGCTAATATGAAATCTCATGTTCAGTTCTGGGAGGTGAGGAGTAACCAACTGCAAAGTCGTGTGAGAAGGGATTGCAAGTTACTGCCTTGACCAGATGATTGATGAGTGAGTGTGAGGGGAATTTCAACCATGTACAACTGGCTTCCCTCCTTCTAGCGCCAAAAATGTTGGTGGTGCTAGACCCACCAACATTCAGGGGATCACCCCGGTATTAAGTCCCAACTAGACCTCACATGTTTGGTGTGGGAGTCCCATATGGTATGATGGCTTGGTTGCCATTGTCTTAAGGATTTGCCTCAACTCTTGCTTGTCATCATAGGAGATTGGTTCTCTTTATCTTCGAGAAGTGAGGTTCATGTGCCTAGTGAGTGTAAGTGTACGTGTCTCAATGGTTCTGTCACTGTGAGAGGAAGAAGGTGAAGGTGTGTTCTAGGTTGAAAGGGATCAGTCCCAACTCGGTTAGAAACACATAACACAAAAGGACATACATAGCTTCTGGTGAAGCAATCCACTCGAATGCGGCAGTCAGAATATACAAGGTAAGATAACACGTACAACACTCACGGAACATTCCAAACGACTGCAAAGGTTTTTATAGCAAGGTTCAAATGAAAGGCATGTTTGATGTCTGACAAAGCAGTCAACATGGACGGGACAACATTAACAACATATACAACACATTTCTATTAATAGATTATGCATTACAACAAATTAAACAGTTTAGATGTAGAACACAGGTTAAAGCAACATGCATTACAAGTGTTAAAGATCAGTCTTACAACAAATACAATACATGTGTGAAAACGTGTTGGCTTGATAATAGGATTCTGAATTAAGTGAAAGTTCCAAGACACATTGTTACACCATACATCAATAACTCCGTCAATGGGGAATTGGAGCCACTACTTACTCCTCAAAGAAAATAGTATAGACTCTCTTGGCTATGTGAGAGGAGCTGAGGTGAAAACTCCTTTCCATGTAAAAATGAAGGGGTATTTATAGCCAAGGGTGAATTTGACCCTTGTGGTTGTTTGACTACCCTCGTGACCATTTGACTTCCATGGCTTTTTGACTTACAGGACTCTTTGTTCAACAAATGGGTCTCTTGGACTTCCATGTTACATCACATTGATTGAAAACAAGCCCATAGTGGAGATGTAGGTGACATTACTCATGACGTGACTCGACATGACTTCACATGAAAATTCTGGCACATTTGTGCTACTGCTGGAGTGCATGTCAAGCTATAGTGCTGTTGGATGATGGATGTCTTCATGGTGTATCATAGCTTCACCTATGCATGGTGAAGTGTGCAGAGTCTTCGACGGTCCTTGGTTTGCTTGACGAAGCTTTAGCATGTTGTTCCTTTCTTACATGCTAGAAGGCTTGACAAGCTCATTTGTCCATAAAGGTGCATGTTCGTCGCATTCATCCACTTCGCATGCTTCGTTTATTTGTCCATTAGTGAATGTGTCCTTCTGCATGTGCTCCCTTATATTCATCCCATTCATCATCTTTTCATGTTTGTTAGTGTACCTGTACCTACAGTCACTCATGACGAGACGACATCAAATCTAAAACCTCCTAATCTACCATGAAACATGATCATTTTGGATGTAGGTGACCAGGAGAGACAGCAAGGTTGTGATGTAAGATGATGGCTCTGAGCAACTGCTGATGAAAATTGCACAAGGGTGACTAAGAGATGGAGACGAGAAATCTGAGTTGACAGTGACTGTCTACAAGGTCTGGCTCGGCTGGGAGGAAAAATTGCACAAATTTTGGGAGGAACAACCTGGGCTGCTGGAAGGCAAGGCAGGCATGCTCTACGCATTTTTTAGAATGAGCAGGGAGCATGCATAGACAGCCAAATTTGTGCAATTTTCTAGAGGAACGGGTCGGGTTGCATGAAGGGTCAGCAGGTAGGGATTGCGCAATTTTTCTAGGGAACTGCCCGAGAGACTGGAATCCAAAACTATGAAATTCCTAGAGGGAACTGCCAGTTGGTTGTTGGGGTCACTGGTAGTTAAAACTGCACAATTCCTAGAGGGAACTAGCAATCTGCTGCTCGGGGATGTTGGCAAGGAAACCTACACTGAGGCCGAGAGACCAGCCTACTGATTATCTCTACACAATTTCTGAGCTGAGCTAATTGATGGGAAGCAGAAGGCATGCTCATGAATATTATGCAATTTCTAAGATGAATAGTTGGCCGACTATCGTGATGACTGACTGGGAAAACTGCACAATTGTCTGAGGGAGACAGAGATGGGAACTTGGTGTTTGTCCAACCTGTATTTACAATTTCCTTAGTCAGTTGAGCAGGTGAGTTAAGTGGCCTCTGCGCAATTTTTTAGGGGAGTCAGTCCCAGGGTCACTGTCAGGTCTGACTGTCCGGGTGACCAGCATGAGAGTTGATTGGATTGCTTGCGAGCAATGCAGCTTGAAAATACTAGCTTAGTGCTTCTGCGTTGTTCTAGTTGACAGTCGATCGAGACGATGGCAGGGTTATGGTATGGCTGTTAGAGGGGAGTTTGTTCATCAGAACTTTCATCAAAATGGCTAAGTGTGTGAACAATCAAAAGATGCATAGGTGATCATACAAACACACACTCGCATGGATTGACAATGAAATGACCAAACCATCCAGACACACATGTTCAACAAGACTGACCGACGGTGTAAGCAACAAGCTCGACACTCACGATTGCTTGTTCATTGATCGAGACGACGCTTACGCGACAGTGAATGTGACTCTGTGTGTGAGTGTGACAGATGCTTTCACAACAAGCACATATGAAGTGAAGACTTTGAGCATAACCAAAACATGGTCGCAAGCATGACGTAGACATGGGAATGAAGAGACTTGAATGAAATGAACAAGCAAGGTGGATGTAAAGACTCCTACAAGCTCGCAGAGTGAACCCGAGTGTGTACAGTCGTCAAGTAAAACTCTTCAAGGGAGACTCTGAAATTGGTGCAGGCCAAAATTTTGGAGGGTGGTTGTAGCCACTACAACACTACACTTAGCATAATTTACCTATAAAAACCTATATCAGACCTCCTTTAAAACGATCCCTTTCAAAATCATGTATGGAAGAAGATGCAAAGTACCCCCAAGTTGGGATTATCTTGAACAAATATTGGTGTTAGGACAAAACATGTTAAATGAAATGGAAGAGATAGTCAAGTAGGTTAAACAGAATTTGAAAACAGCCCAAGATCATTAGAAATATTATGCATACCTAAAAAGAACTCATAAGTAATTTAATGTGGGAGACAATGTGTATTTAAAAGTCAAGCCTAAAACGAGTACACTCGGACTTAGCAGTTGTGGTAAGTTATCTCCTAGATATTGTGGACCCTTTGAGGTGTTAGCCAAAGTTAGTATTGTTGCTTATCAGCTAGCCCTCTCACCAAACATTAGAATTCATAATGTATTTCATATTTCATTATTGAAAAATTATTTACATGATCCATCTCATATAATTGATTAGCATGTTGTACAGGTGGAACCAGAGGGAGAGTTCCTAGAAAAACCACTATGTATTCTAGACCAAAGGGTAGTTACGCTCCAAAATACCGATGTAGCATAGTTGAAGGTTCAATGGAAACATTTTACTTTAAAGGAAGTAACCTGGGAGTTGGAGTATGCTTTCAAGGAAGCTTATCCTTCTTTGTTTTGATGAAAATTGGAATGGGTTTCCAAGAAGAAAGTGTTAATTGGACACGGGGATGGTGTCAAATTTAAGCGAGAGAGGATGTGATATCCCTCAGCTTAATGATTTGATTGTATATAAATGTGCATAGGTTTATTTTTTATTAAGTATGCTACAATGAAATACAGATGAACATTTTAATTATCAATGATTTATTACTAATGATAGTTGATTACAAATTTTAATTTTGTTTTATTTTGTGAATAAAGAAATATGTGAAATCAATGGATGAGTACAAATGGATGAAAGAGAAAAAGGTTGCGATTTTATTTGGGAAATTATTATTATTCATCAATAAGTCCTAGGCATCTAATCTAGGTGATTATATTTAATTATGAAATCATGATATTGGCCAATTAAATGTTTCATAGAAGACAAGGAGCTGTCCTCAAGAATGGGAAATCAGGGCTCATTAATGAGAAGATACTACCTACCACCTGTTGGTAAGGTGGATTCTTTTATTAACCACCAAAAGAGTGGTAGATGGGTAATATCTAGTTTTTACTTTCTTTTGTCTCATTACTCTGAGAGCGGAATTGGAGAGACTGAAGAGAAGCAAGAATTAACAAACAAAAGAAGAATTGTAGGCCTAGTTGCTCGGTGGACAAGCAATTTTTCGTGTTAAGGTTGGGAGGAGCCAAGTACTTGGCTCTTAATTTCCCAGGGAAATTGTTCAAGTTGATGTTTCTAACTCTAGTATTTTCCTACCAGTATTAAAATGAGAAATTGTTTATTTTGTTCTTTGCTAGTCCATTAACTAATTTCAGTCATAATGAAGAGAAGACTAGGAAATATTATATTTCTAAAGCCAAGAATATGATATCTCTATGTTTTCTTTTATCTATGGTTATTTTCAAGAAAATAATTATATGGAAAAAAGGAACATTATTCTTTATTAAGAGATATCTTAATAAAAAGTACAATTAATAGTATTATTGGTGTGTATTGAATGTTACTTAACTATATCAAGTAGGAAACATAAAGATAGCAGTTATGAACAAATAGAAAAAATATTAACGCAGAGTAAGAGTTGTAAGATTTGTAAATATAAACACGTAAATATTTGGATATACATGGATATATTGTAGATACAAAGAAAAACATATTTCCTTATGAAATATCGTAATTTTTTTTTTTTAGAAATTAACTACATTTACATTCATGAGAATATATCATTGTATATGTAAGTAAATACCATTACTCAATAAGTTTAGATGTGTACAGTAGCATGAAAACAAAATGAAGGGGTAAGAGAGCTCGAACTTACATATATATGTAATTTCCCACAAACATATACATAGTTATGAATGAAACAAAAGACATACGTTGTAATTATAAGAGGCATATGTATTATTGTAGCAACTATATGGAATATAATTCTAAAAAAATTGACAAACAAGATATTTTGTCGAAAAGGAATAGGACATGGAGAACTTTTGGAAAAAATCATATTGTGTTGTTTATTCGAGATAACAACATATATTATACATAAAAGATGTATACATAAACTATATAATTAAGTAATAAAATTACTATACACAAAAACATATGAGAGAGGGTCGAACCCAAGAAGGAAATATTTTATACAAATAAACAAAAAACAAATGTTCTCTCAAATAGTATAACTTATGGAAAAGGCTTAAAGCCTATAATTAAAATAAAAACTTCCTCAGTCTAGGAAAGTTGTGTGTCTTGTAATTGACAGTAATAAATTTAAAAAATAATAATAACATAATAAAATTGTCTAAACATTGTCTTAACATAGAAATATCACTATTTCACATGTATAACTAGAGGGTTCGAAGGTTCTCCAACCTAGTGAAAGGCACAACACAACTATTAAATTAATATTATGAAAATTCCAATTGCGAGAATGTTATGAGAGTAACATGTATTGAAGCAAGCATAGTAGCTATTACCTAGCATAAATATAACAAATGTAATTGTTAATTGATAGAATGTAATCTTTGTGTTTAAATGTAGGAGTGAACTAAAAACCTTGCTCAGGGAAAAGGAGAATTACCTTTTATGTTATTCATGTTTCCTTTGAAAACCCTTTGTGTAAAAGAGGAAAGAATTAGCTATCATAATTATGTAAAACAAAACAAAAAACATGCATGTAGCTAATAAAGTATAGTAATTTTTGAGTGAGGATAGTGAATTTCATTTTAAATATACAAAAAAAAAATGAAGAAATTTGGAAGTCTCAACATGACTGTTAGAACCAACATAAAGACTAATGCTAAGTATGATGAGATTAATATCGAACAATTGTAGCAATCCTTTCCAAGAGTAAAAGGGAAAACATGGGATAGTACGCCTTGTTACAGTGCATAAGATAGTAAACCTTAACCCTCTACTATAAATTAGAAAAAAATTAAACTAAAAATTTATAACTTAATAATATAGCCTCGACATTTCTTAGGTGGCTAAGAAAATTCCAAATTAGACATGAAAGAATTATATTGTAAAATAACAAATAAAATATCTTTGTTGAATATCATAAAAATCCTAGGGTTTTGGAAGGAAAGAAACCCTTCTTGTAACCCTAATGCTTACAGAGTTAATCTAAAACCCAAGATATGATAGAGCAAAAGTTTAAAAAATAAATTATATCCAAGCACTTTGTAAAACATGACTGAAAAATCACCTAAGTAGATTACCTGCTAAATTCATGAAATGAATAGAAAGAAGAAGTTTGTACTGTTCTCCAGGATTTGTTAGTAAGAAAATGGTTTATAGCATCAACGATAGGAAAAACCATCTGCAAACCTATTAAAATGTCAAAAGCATGACAATGTTAGACATAACAATAAACAATGATTGTAACCATAGATGAATTAAGGAAAAACTAAAAAACACAAATGCAGTAGGAAACAATTTAAAAAGGTCATACCTCTGGTAAGAGCATTGAAATGTATAGGTGAAAACCATTCTCAATTCAACAAAGTATGGAGTCAACAAATTTCGAATGACAAATTGTGGGAGCATGCCGATAGAAGGTGTTAAGAGAACACATCTTGAATTTTTTCGTTGAAAACTACGAGTAAAACCCTAGGAGGTCAATTGAAAAATGAATATGGAATAATAGAAACCCAGCAAGGTCATTATCCTCATAGTTAAACACTAGAGAAATATTGATCATTTATTGGATATCAAATTATTCAAAATGTATATTAAAGTTAGATCAAATAGATATATGTGGTGATGAGAAAGAGATTCTCGCTCAAGAGTAGAACAGTCTTGAAACATTGTTATTAATACTTATAAATGAACCAAATAATACCACATGTGGAATAGGGGAAGAGGTAACGTCATACATATGGCCAAATTATCAATTGTCCAAAACAATAATCCATGGAAACTCCTTGAAGGAAACCATGATACATATAAGGTGTGCCTTGTTTAAACAATATGCACATTATAATATGGTTGAGTGTAATGTGAATTTACAAATAAGGATTGGTGTTAACATCATATGTATCCAAAGGTGTAGAATAGACGAAGGTCCATATATTTTATACACATACCTACTATGTATAATAGACTAAGCCAAATTAATAACCTCACAATAACTTAAGTGTTCAAAGGTGTAAGCCTTTGTAAGAAGTATTTGAATGACACCAAGCTGTGGTGATATTACATTTGTGTAAATGTAACATGTTTGAGAATGAAATGTGAAGATATATTTATATATAATGAAGTTGGAGATAAAATCATTGGTACAATAATTATTTTTAAACCAAGTTTGAAAGAGGAAATTGATTATGTGGTTGATAGGCGAAGAATAAATTCCTTTGCCTCATTTTTAAATGAGTCACAATAAAAACCACAAATACTAATATAAGAAAAATGAGGAAAGGACTTTGATAGTAATTTTAGTTAATATTTGTAAAAATAATTAAATACCAAATTCCATATAGATATTTATAATAATAATTATAGATAGTAGATTGACTAATTACAAAAATTAAAAATGGTGAATGACAAAAATAAAATAAAAAATTTAGGTGTTATGAAGGTCTTTACAAAAATAATTCAATATATTAGCTTCATGGAATTCTTATTGCATATGAAAAGAGAAAAGGAAACTCAAATCACAAATAAGTTTCATTCAAGGCATCAAAAACATCAAGAAAAGGGAAATTTGTAGTTGTAACAATGATAATTCTGATGTTGAAACAAAATTGGCCACAATTTGTGAAGGAGCTAAAGAAAGGATCCAAACTCAAAGGTAAGTACCCTCTCATTTGTTTTAAATGTGGAAAAATAGGTCATTATGTTGTGAAGTGCCCCTTCAAGGATGATAGTGATGATGAAGATGGACCTAAAAGAAAAACATTCAAGAAGAAAGGACCAAATAAGAAAAATTCTTCTCCAAAGAAGAAAATGTTGATTCTGATGAAGATGAACTTGAGAAAACATTATTCAGGAATAAAGGCTATAAAAAAAATGAATCTCTTCTCCAGGTGTTGACGGTACTGGACCCACCAACATGTCAGGGGATCTTCTGAGTAAGAAGTCCCAACTAGACCTCATGCCATTTGGAGTAGGAATCCTAGCAGTGGGTAGTATGGTATTGCCTTGTCTGCAATGCGTGCAGAGGTAAGTAAGATGTCTTTGTTGGAAGAAAGGGTGTGATCTTGCAGCAAGTTAGGGAAGATGCATGGAAAGGCTCTAACACACAGAACGGGAGAGGATTGCACCCCTTAGAAGCTTGTAATAGTATGCAGCTTGAAAGGGAACACACGAGTTGAAAGACATCACAAGATGGAAAGAAGAATAGTCGACAATCCAAAGTGATGAGTTAAACCAACAACATGCTTCGATAAAATTCATACTAACATATACATAATATTCCATACATACATCCGTAACTTACAACTACATACATTGTTAGAGTAACCAAAATACTCAAACTACAATAACAATATACACGCATGAAATGTGTTGGATCTGTTATATGGAAAGAGTGAAAGATACAATCATACATACAACCATGAAAACCATTAGCCCCAATAGTGGAATGTTACAGTCACTACCTCCTGCTCCTCCAAAGAGATGTACTCGCTCTGCACTGTGGAGAAGCCAAGGCTCATTACAATACACTCCAAGCTTTCTCTAAGTTACACCTATCATAAGCTTAGCTCCCAAAAGACTGTACAATGAGTTATGAGATTCTATATATATCAAAGGGTGAGGTGACCCTTGGCATTCCCCTTTGTGACTCTTCAACTACCCTCATGACTCTTCAACTTACACATGATTGTTTACATTCCACTATTAGCACTTGGTCTTTCACTTTACAAAATGTTTACAATACATTCTACACATGTACCCATGTGAGACAAAAATGGGCTTCAGTAAGCCAAAAAAGGCATCACTAATACTTGGATAGTTGTGGGGAGACTAACTCGTTGGCATCCTCTTGGTGATTGTTGGTGCCAAACTAATGCCAAGCTTGGTAGTCTGCTATGGTGTTCACATATTTCAGCGAACTCTTACCTCTGTAGCATCCGAGTACAGTGATTTGGCACCTCTATCCAAATATTCATGTAGCATGTGCTTCATGGTCTTGAGTGCAACCAAACCAATGGCATAATTGTGCATCGTTTCTACACTCATCTGCAAATATGCGTTGGTGGCTATGCGGATCCACTGCTCGAAGTACATGTCTAGCTCCAGTTGGACTTGGTTCTTTGCCTTCACCTCGGTGAGTGTGCTAATAGATGGGATCACATGCGTGTGCACAATGACATCCATGCTCCTGAACACTCATGCATGTGAAGCCTATAAGCTAGTGATGAGCTGTGGGAGTTCCTCATAATTCCATATCTAAATACAGATGCATTCTTTCAACTCCACTGCCTTTGTCTTCATCATCTTTGGAAAGTACAATGGGGCTCCCTTGTACCTCATTGTCCATATGTTCATGTGATCAATAGCAATGTGTATGTCTATCAAGATGTGTGCTCTCCTAGCACAACATTGATTCCAACCATTAAGATGGACCACTGACTTATGCACGGTGATGAATCTGACGTACAGCTTTCGCATGCCTGTCTCGAGAGACGATACTTCATCAAGTATCTCTTTCCTCCACTCTACTCTAGTGGATGTTGCATCTTGCTCTTATCTCTGCTTGGCTACTTGTAATTCCTTATCCATGTGCTCATTCTTAGTTATCACGAATCTCGCACTTGAGCTGGTGGCTTCAGCATATGCCTTTGTAGCTTCGACCAATGCAGTTGGATGTCTACACACATTGGACATGCTCACTCATTCTTGGAAATGCAGAGGAGATGCATTGACATCCGGAGTGGGCACTCTGCGTGATTTCACAACTTTGTGTTGTGACTCGTCCAATGATATGTTGTGCTCATCTTCGTTTAGATTGTCCTCAAGGATTTCAGTGTCTCCTTGATCACTTGGGACTTGCTCTGCTTCCGGATTTGGTGAATCCTGTGGAGTGCCTCTTGTTCCTTGGGCATGAGGTCTATATCCTGATCCTTCTCTAGATGAACCACATCTGCATCCATCTACTCCAACATCTGTTCAATCTCCTGAGCAAAGTCCTACTCCTCCAACTTCTCACCCTATTTTCTATTTGCAAGTTGTTATGATTCATTAACTTGTATCTACAAAGTTTCCTAAATGTGTTCACACTACACTTCCTATTGTTTCTATTCCTACTGTGTTTCCTTCTCCATTTTTTGTAGTTCTTGTTGTTCCCTTAGTTGTTGCTCCACCTCCTACAACTTTTTCTCTGCCTCCTCTAGTATCTGCTTCTCCCTATGTCTTTACACAATCCTTCGATTGCGTTGTCGCCTCTTACCTTCAATCTCCAAAGTTTCTCTTACTAAAAGTGGATCTCCCTTGAACTTGTATCTTTGCTCCACCTCTATATTGTCATAAATATTCCTCTTGCCTTTGACATGTGCAGGTCTATTACCCTCTGCTTCTACTAATGTTGTTGCCCTGTCAATTGTTGTTGCCTTATGCATTGCTAACCATTCTATAGCCACTCTGACTGATCATTGAGACTTGGGGAGTTGTAGCAATACCTCCATGGGTCTTCCTTAGGCCAATGACATGCCCCATGGATCCAAGGATGATACACTCTTGCATAGTGGTCCTTCTCTACACAGTGCAGGTCGTATGGATTGAAACTTCTAGTGTCGAAGGTGAATCTGTTGAATTCCTCTGTCTCGCCCTCAGCATGCTTGATACTCTGGATCTCATACAACCCGATCTGCAAAGGAAAAGCGGGCCAAGGTGACTTCTTATTCCTATGTATTCTTGTTGACAACCATATCAAGATGTGGTATGAAACCTCTTGCATGACTAGCTTGTCCATGGAAAACTTCGATAACACATGCGAAGCCTTCTCCGTGTTTTACATCTGGATCAAGGTACCAAGGGGTGAGGCATACCAATCTACTATGTTAACCAATGCCTCCATCGTTGCTTGTGACATGCAAGGCGGGTCCTGCTCAAAGATAATCCTGTACACCAAGGTGATGAAGTTGTCTGATAGCTGTAGTATTACTCCACAGAAGTTTCACTTGAAGAAAAACTTTTAATAGATGTGCACAAAGGATTTTGAAGTTGTCCATGCCCAACCCAAGCTAGGGAACTATTGACGGGCGAAGATTGCATTAGGAAGACATGAAAATTTTCGCTTGCTGACTCTTGGGAATATGTTAGGCATTTGTTACTTGCCCCTTCAATTGGAGAGCCAACATGTTAGACCAATTGAAAGATATTCCTTTGTTCGCCAGCTGATCCAACACAATCACCCAACTCTACGGGGAAGTCTTTGTACTCTCCTGGTCGTATAAGCAGCAGGCAAAGATCACCAAGAAATGATAAACCTTACATAGTTTATTTCTCTTGTATACCTGGTTGGGTGTTGTCCTGAACTTATACGACTGTTGACCTAGGTTGTCATTGATGTCAATATGGAAATATTCTAGATACTAGAGAATGACATGAAACCAAGGGGAATACGAGTAGATCCATGAAGAGACAGGAGCAAGGCCATTAGGATAGCCAAGCCATAAGCAAGAGGAGTTACCAAAGGAGGCATATCAAAGCATATCACAAGATATCAGAGAAAGAGAGGCATTCATATATGTAAGGAGGTCTTTGAAAGACACTGCCAAGCTAGAGGAGCCACAATGGAGCAAGAGGAGCTACAGGAGGAGCCATATATATGCCAAAGAAGAGGAGAAAATGGAGAAAATAGAGCAAACAGAGGAACCATATATATATAACATATATATATATGCCAAAACAGAGCCATCAAAGGAAGCATATTACGCAATCGGGAGCTATTGGAGGCCAAAACCCATCTATATATGCATTAACAACTATCGAAGCAACAATGCCAAAGGAAGAACTATTAGAGGAGTAGAGCTATCGCATATGCCAAGAGTAAGGTGCATAAGCAGAGGAGCATATAAACAGAGTTAAACAAATAGAGCAATATATATATAAACAAAGTTAAAGGAGAGGAGTATATTGATTGTGATAATACATGCGGACCCATGACCTTATTATATTGTGCCTATTGTAATATCGCGTCTGTCGCTATATTGCAAGCCATAAAGCCTTTCCACATGAAAGCGTTGATCGCAATAGAGCTATGGACCGAACAGACCTATTATAAATATTTTAATATAATATCGCATCCAATATCGACCATCGGCAATGTTTTAGGCTCGACTTATAGAAGAACCTCCAAAAGTGGCAATTGTGATAATGTATGCAGACCCGATGGTCCTATTATATAGCACCCTATTATTGTATCACGTCCACAGGAGGATCAACCCGTTGGCCATCGGTGATGTCATGAGGTCGCTATATAAAGAACTCTTGGAAGCCTTGAGCGTTGATTGCGACATACGTTGCTAATTCGATATAGGAATAGTTGCGGGTGAATTAAAATTGAAGTTCGCCCTTAGTGTTTTGCTCGTGTTTTTTTTTTCCTATGTATCTGATATTTGTTGTGCATAGACCTTTGAGGCAGAAATGCAATACAATAACACTCTCGATAGTTTAGGAGGCCTGAACTATAATTCAAGAGGTTGAATCAACCTTACTGTGATTGCGATTGGGATGTGGCTGTCTGTTAAATAATGTTGTCTCTATGTATGCCTGTAATTATTGTAAAAAGGATCGTTGTTACAGTTTAACATAAGACATGATTTCTCTGTGCATTTGTGGACCTCCCTTAAGAAGTAATGTGTCTTAGGAGTGTTGGCGAGAATGAAGGGACAGAGGAAACTGCAGAGACCGAGGAGGAAGCCAAAGGGCCAGCGAAGAGAGGAAACCGATAGACAGAGGCATGAGGAATAAAAAAATACAGGAAAAGAAGAGAATGTTGTGTTTTATGTTGTTGAAGCCTGTTGAACATTGTTGAACATTTTTGTGGAAACAAGTTGGAGGAGACAGAGGTAGAGAGAGGATCTAGCAGAACAGAAAGAGGGCCGAAGGGCCAACAGGACAGCAGACAACCGAAGGGGAGAAGTAGCCAATAGAGAACATAAGCTCAAACAGGAAGTCGTTCTTTATGTAGAGCTTAGTGCAACTAATAGTAGACTAACTCAAGCTGTGTGAAGACATCATGAGAGAGCATGAAGGCTATTGGAGACTATGTGTGGGTAGTGTGCAGAGTTGTAAAGACTTCTTCATAAGAATATTGGCTGTCATTGATGTTGTAGCTTGGAGACTACAGTGAATCTATAATCAGACAAAACTCAACAAAGAAGAGTTCTGAGAGCAGAACATTACTATCAATTGAACCTTGACAAGATTGGGTCACAACCCTTTAGGCTGGTGCCTCAGAAGTAAGTAGGATTGGAGTCCTTGGGGCTAGTGCCTCAAAAGCAAGAAGGATAGGAGTCCTTGGGATTGGTGCCTCAGAAGTAAGAAGGATTGGAGTCCTTGGGGCTGGTGCTTCAGAAGTAAGAAGGATTGGAGTCCTTGGGGTTGATGCCTCAGAAGTAGGAAGGATATGAGTCTTTGGGACTAGTGTCTCAGAAGATGGAAGGATTGAAGTCCTTGGGAGTTGGTGCTCCTAAGTCCAAGATTGGTGTCTTGGCGAAATAGAGTTGGTGCTCTGGAGGTTGGAGCCTCACCAAAGTCTAAGTTGGAGCTTGGCAACTGATTGCAACCGCTTATATATTGTACCTATTTTACTGCAAAGATTATATTAATAAAAGCATTTATTATTGTTGTTCATCTTGTGTTCTAAATATAAATTGTTTAACTGGTAAAACAATAGTCGAAAAAATAAATACTGATTCACCCCCCCAGTATTTCCAACAATTGGTATTAGAGTGAGTACCTTCATTCAAAGCTTAACAGCTTGAAGGTTGACCTTTAGAACATAAATGGCGAGGTCAAGGAAGAAATTCTCCAATCCTCCTAAGGATATGTCTCCCTCTACTACGGAAATAGAAGAGAGGAGGCTCCAAGGCTCAATGGGAACTTTAATATATGGGAAGCAAGATTGAGGAATTTCCTACAGACTCAAGGCAATGAAATCTAGAAATCAGTGGTTGCTAGCAACAGAATGGATGAAGAATCCGAGTACAATGCAAAAGCAATAAAGGCAATCTTGAATGGGCTACCTAATTCTGTAAAGAACAATCTAGGAAAATGTTCATCAGCAAAGGGTATATGGGACAAACTTCATGACCTTCACTCAAAAGGGGCATTGACCATGACCATCAGTCAAGAAGATGATGGAAATCAAGAAGGAAATCTAGAACCCATCATAGAAGTTGAACATGAGAATGATGACATCAAGGCTAAAACAAACCTAGAAGATGAAGAGAATGAGAAAGATTTTGTAGAAGAATTCTTCGCTCAACTTATGACTGCCATGGAAGAGATTAACAAATTGAAAAAGGGAAATGAGGAACTTAAGAA
>APFE030502790.1:351191-364986 GCA_000404065.3 Pinus taeda | reverse complement strand
CCTTAAGGCATCTCCAAACAAAAACTAGGAAATTTTAAAATACTAAAATAAAAATAGCTAATAGTGAACAATAGCTTCTTCAAGCCATGTCATCAACATCACTCAGATCTTCAATTAGCATGCTCTCCAAGTAGGAATCACTCTCATCTTGAGGCTCTTTTTGAGCCATAGCAACTAAAGGTAGCTCAATAAGGCCATCTGGTTGTATCTCCCCGCCCACACACATAGCATCATTTGTGTATTGGTCCCATCTCTTGAAAGGACCCTGCTTGTAACCAAGATCTTTTTGAGATATGAGACAAAGTGTGCTATGAATGTACACTAAGTTCTCTGCCTTCTTTGAGCCCAACCTATTTCTCTTTACCGAATGGATAAAGGCATAAGTACTCAAATTCCTCTCAAAAGATGCAGAACTAGCTACATGGAATATTAGGGGAAGCCCATTAAATTAATTTAAAATTTAAAATAAAAACTAAAATGAACTCCAAAGAACCCAATTTTGGGGTTCCAAGTACCCATCATCAGGGTTCTTCATACCTGTCAAGACAAAAGAACCCAAATTTTTTTAATGGAGAACTCGGTTCTTCATAGAAGAACCCCGTTCTTACGGGTTCTTCTCAGAAGCACCATACAAGACCGGTACTTGGGTTCGAAGCCCGGGACGGGTTCAAGGACCCCCACCCCGGGTTCAGGACCCATGCACATGATTAACAACTATCGAAGCAACAATGCCAAAGGAAGAACTATTAGAGGAGTAGAGCTATCGCATATGCCAAGAGTAAGGTGCATAAGCAGAGGAGCATATAAACAGAGTTAAACAAATAGAGCAATATATATATAAACAAAGTTAAAGGAGAGGAGTATATTGATTGTGATAATACATGCGGACCCATGACCTTATTATATTGTGCCTATTGTAATATCGCGTCTGTCGCTATATTGCAAGCCATAAAGCCTTTCCACATGAAAGCGTTGATCGCAATAGAGCTATGGACCGAACAGACCTATTATAAATATTTTAATATAATATCGCATCCAATATCGACCATCGGCAATGTTTTAGGCTCGACTTATAGAAGAACCTCCAAAAGTGGCAATTGTGATAATGTATGCAGACCCGATGGTCCTATTATATAGCACCCTATTATTGTATCACGTCCACAGGAGGATCAACCCGTTGGCCATCGGTGATGTCATGAGGTCGCTATATAAAGAACTCTTGGAAGCCTTGAGCGTTGATTGCGACATACGTTGCTAATTCGATATAGGAATAGTTGCGGGTGAATTAAAATTGAAGTTCGCCCTTAGTGTTTTGCTCGTGTTTTTTTTTTCCTATGTATCTGATATTTGTTGTGCATAGACCTTTGAGGCAGAAATGCAATACAATAACACTCTCGATAGTTTAGGAGGCCTGAACTATAATTCAAGAGGTTGAATCAACCTTACTGTGATTGCGATTGGGATGTGGCTGTCTGTTAAATAATGTTGTCTCTATGTATGCCTGTAATTATTGTAAAAAGGATCGTTGTTACAGTTTAACATAAGACATGATTTCTCTGTGCATTTGTGGACCTCCCTTAAGAAGTAATGTGTCTTAGGAGTGTTGGCGAGAATGAAGGGACAGAGGAAACTGCAGAGACCGAGGAGGAAGCCAAAGGGCCAGCGAAGAGAGGAAACCGATAGACAGAGGCATGAGGAATAAAAAAATACAGGAAAAGAAGAGAATGTTGTGTTTTATGTTGTTGAAGCCTGTTGAACATTGTTGAACATTTTTGTGGAAACAAGTTGGAGGAGACAGAGGTAGAGAGAGGATCTAGCAGAACAGAAAGAGGGCCGAAGGGCCAACAGGACAGCAGACAACCGAAGGGGAGAAGTAGCCAATAGAGAACATAAGCTCAAACAGGAAGTCGTTCTTTATGTAGAGCTTAGTGCAACTAATAGTAGACTAACTCAAGCTGTGTGAAGACATCATGAGAGAGCATGAAGGCTATTGGAGACTATGTGTGGGTAGTGTGCAGAGTTGTAAAGACTTCTTCATAAGAATATTGGCTGTCATTGATGTTGTAGCTTGGAGACTACAGTGAATCTATAATCAGACAAAACTCAACAAAGAAGAGTTCTGAGAGCAGAACATTACTATCAATTGAACCTTGACAAGATTGGGTCACAACCCTTTAGGCTGGTGCCTCAGAAGTAAGTAGGATTGGAGTCCTTGGGGCTAGTGCCTCAAAAGCAAGAAGGATAGGAGTCCTTGGGATTGGTGCCTCAGAAGTAAGAAGGATTGGAGTCCTTGGGGCTGGTGCTTCAGAAGTAAGAAGGATTGGAGTCCTTGGGGTTGATGCCTCAGAAGTAGGAAGGATATGAGTCTTTGGGACTAGTGTCTCAGAAGATGGAAGGATTGAAGTCCTTGGGAGTTGGTGCTCCTAAGTCCAAGATTGGTGTCTTGGCGAAATAGAGTTGGTGCTCTGGAGGTTGGAGCCTCACCAAAGTCTAAGTTGGAGCTTGGCAACTGATTGCAACCGCTTATATATTGTACCTATTTTACTGCAAAGATTATATTAATAAAAGCATTTATTATTGTTGTTCATCTTGTGTTCTAAATATAAATTGTTTAACTGGTAAAACAATAGTCGAAAAAATAAATACTGATTCACCCCCCCAGTATTTCCAACAATTGGTATTAGAGTGAGTACCTTCATTCAAAGCTTAACAGCTTGAAGGTTGACCTTTAGAACATAAATGGCGAGGTCAAGGAAGAAATTCTCCAATCCTCCTAAGGATATGTCTCCCTCTACTACGGAAATAGAAGAGAGGAGGCTCCAAGGCTCAATGGGAACTTTAATATATGGGAAGCAAGATTGAGGAATTTCCTACAGACTCAAGGCAATGAAATCTAGAAATCAGTGGTTGCTAGCAACAGAATGGATGAAGAATCCGAGTACAATGCAAAAGCAATAAAGGCAATCTTGAATGGGCTACCTAATTCTGTAAAGAACAATCTAGGAAAATGTTCATCAGCAAAGGGTATATGGGACAAACTTCATGACCTTCACTCAAAAGGGGCATTGACCATGACCATCAGTCAAGAAGATGATGGAAATCAAGAAGGAAATCTAGAACCCATCATAGAAGTTGAACATGAGAATGATGACATCAAGGCTAAAACAAACCTAGAAGATGAAGAGAATGAGAAAGATTTTGTAGAAGAATTCTTCGCTCAACTTATGACTGCCATGGAAGAGATTAACAAATTGAAAAAGGGAAATGAGGAACTTAAGAAGATAGCATTAGTTGGTAACCAAGATCAAACAAGGAAGAAAGTTGACCTCATCAAGCTTCAAGTACAAGAAAGGGATGAAGAGCTTGCCAAGCTTAAGAAGGAATATCATCAAAGCAAAAGCAAGCATCATGAGGAAGTCATATCCATAACAAATCAATTGAATAAAGAAAAGAAGTAGGAAGATACCTTGTCAGGTCAACTTGAACAAAGGCACAAGAGCTTGAACAAACTTGAAGAAGAGATTTGTTAGTACAAGGTAGAGGTCTCGTCTCTCAATTCTCAACTACAAGAAGCAAGGAAACAAGCACAAGGAGTTGAAAATACCATGGAAGCATTGGAAGTCATAGAATTATAGGTTGATGAAGCAAGAAAGGAAAGAAACACCATGATCTGTCAATTGAAATCAAAGGATGAAGAAATATTCAAAATGAAGTCAGATATCATCTCCCTTAAAATAGAAGCAGATGAAGCTATTCGTATCAAGGAAGAAACTGAGGAACAACTTGCTAAGAAGAATAGTGAGTGTGAAATATTGGAAGAAGAGATTGTCTTCCTCAGGAGAAAGGTTGAAGGGATGAACAAAATCTTGAAGAGCTCTCAAGCCTTGGATGACATGCTCAGCTATCATAGATGTCCATCTGATAAATTAGGTCTTGGGTATGCAGGTGAACTCTCAAACAAGAATCAAAATGCTTTAAACAAAAGAGATGTGAAGAAGCCAGAAAGGAATGGTGATGCTCCTAGTTCCAACAAAGGCAAGGAGAAAATTCAAGACTACAATAGAAGAAATCTTGCTCCAAGAAGAAATCCAGCTCCAAGAAGAAATATAGATGATGTAAAAGATGCGACAGGCAATGGTTATCATCAAAGGATCTCAAGGCAGAAAGGCTTTAAAAATACATTAAGAAAATCTCCATCTCCTAGGTACCAAAGTTCATTCTTTGGTTATTGTTATTCTTGTACAAACTTTGGTCACATGGAAAAATACTATAAAGCATATCATAAAGATAGATGTTATGTTCCCCAACCATATCATAAAGATAGATATTATAGTCCCCAACAATCTCCAAGAAACAATTTTGCCGGAAGAAAATATGAATTCTTATTCATGAACAATGTAGAATGCTTCAAGTGTCATAACATTCGTCATATGGCACATGATTGTAACTTAACTTGGGCTCTTACACAAGCTAGAACCATGCAAAAGAAGAAAGCTACACAAGTATGGATAAGAAAGCAAATACAGTCCAAAATTCCCTTGAGATTTCTAGCCAATAGCATATATCATTGGCCTGAATTTTGACAATCTAAGCATTCTATGAGAAGACTCTGCCAAAAGAGATGATGCATACAGTTAGGGGGAGCCTGTGATTCTTGATCATTATTATTGAAGCTATTAGTGAAATGGTCCTTATGAAATCCTTGTTGAACTATATTAACAATCATTCTTTGATGAAGATCATGTGTCAGGAGTACTCCATTGAAGAATAAGATCCGACAGATACATCAGGAATGAAGATTGAAATAAGAGAAGCTGGCAGCATATAACAAACTGAAGCATTGAAAATAGATGAAAATCAGCAGAATGATTTTTAAAAGATAGACATAGATTGTATATCTAAATCTGCTAGCAGAAATAACATGTAGAGACTTGTACAAGAACACAAGGAAAAGATGGCTCATAGAAAGGAGAATGTTGTGCAGTCAATTATAACTTAAACTGATACAGATTATTGAGAAAATATAGCAACAACAAGGCACAACCTTTCACCTTTTCATCCAAATGTAGTGAAGTTGAATACTGGATGGCAATCACTCAAGGAGAAGCACAGTGACACGAAGGAACTTAGACCTGACGGAAGACAACAAGATAGACAATCTCAGTGGTAGTTTCTCTTGATTCGGACTATGAAGGCCTCTTAATTCTGCCCATGGAGACAACAATATGGATTGAAGCATAAACGCCTGGACTTCGACACTTGGTGTATGGCCATTTGTAATTTGAATGAAAACATTAAAGTAGATCATCTTTAGGCATTGTTGAAGCCATGATAGAGTAGTTCTAAGACATGAAGAGGGAATAATGTGCTAATTGATGATAAAGCATCAATCCTTCTATCTTGAGGCAAAAGAAGAATAGCACCATGATAGGGGGAGTCACAGACCCATGAAGATCTACCATTCATGGAGAACATAAGCAATTTAATAGGGGGAGTCCCAAAGAATTCCTTTGCCATTGATTCCAAAGGGGGAGAGAAGAATAATATTCCCATCAATAACAAAGGGGGGTATTTTTGACCTAGGTTGTCATTGATGTCAATATGGCAATATTCTAGATACTAGAGAATGACATGAAGCCAAGGGGAAGCCGAGTAGATCCATGAAGAGACAAGAGCAAGGCCATTAGGATAGCCAAGCCATAGGCAAGAGGAGTTACCAAAGGAGGCAGATCAAAGCATATCACAAGATATCAGAGCAAGAGAGGCATTCATATATGCAAGGAGGTCTTTGAAAGACACTGCCAAGCTAGAGGAGCCACATTGGAGCAAGAGGAGCTACAGGAGGAGCCATATATATATGCCACATATATGGCAAAGAAGAGGGGCAAACGGAGGAGCCATATATATATATAACATATATATATATGCCAAAACAGAGCCATCAGAGGAAGTGGATTACACAATCGAGAGCTATCGGAGGCCAAAACCCATCTATATATGCATTAACAGCTATCGGAGCAATAATGCCAAAGGAAGAACTATCAGAAGAGTAGAGCTATCGCATATGCCAAGAGTAAGGTGCATAAGCAGAGGAGCATATAAACAAAGTTAAAACAGCGAAGCAATATATATATAAACAAAGTTAAAGGAGCGGAGTATATTGATTGTGATAATACGTGTAGACCCACGGCCTTATTGTATCACGCCTATTGTAATATCATGTCCGTCACTATATCGCAAGCCGTAAAGCCTTGCCACATGAAAGTGTCGATTGCGATAGAGTTGTGGACTCGATGGACCTATTATAAACAGTTTAATATAATATCGCATCTGGTATCGGCCATTGGCCATCAGCAATGTTTTAGGCTTGACTTATAGAAGAACCTCCGAAAGTGGTGATTGCGATAATGTATGCGGACCCGATGGTCCTAGTATATAGCACCCTATTATTATATCGTGTCCATATGAGGATCGGCCCATTGGCCATTGGCGATGTCATGAGGTCGCTATATAAAGAACTCTTGGAAGCCTTGAGCACCAATTGCAACATAGTTGTGGATCTGATACAAGGATAGTTGCAGTTGAATTAAAATTGAAGTTTGCCCTTAGTGTTTTGCTCGTGTTTTTTTTTCTTCCTATGTATCTGATATTTTCCGTGCAAGGGCCTTTGAGGCAGAAATGCAATACAATAATTCTCCTGATAGTTCAGGATGCCTGAACTATAATTCAGGAGGCTAAATCAAGCCGATTGTAATTGTGATTGGGATGTGGATGTCCATTAAACAATGCCGTCTTTGTGCATGCCTGTAATTATTATAAAAAGGAGAATTGTTACAGTGTAACGTAAGACATGATTTTTCTGTGAATTTGTGGACCTCCCTTAAGAAGTAATCTATCTCAGGAGTGTTGGTGAGCATGAAGAGACAAAGGAAACCACAGAGACTGAGGAGGAAGCCAACAGCCCAGTGAAGAGAGGAAACTGACAAACAAAGGCATGAGGAATGAAAAAAGACAAGAAAAGGAGAGAATGTTGCATTTTATGCTGTTGAAGGTTGTTGAACATTTTTGTGTAAATAAGCTGGAGGAGATAGAGGCAGCGAGAGGATCCATCATAACAGAAAGAGGGCTGAAGGACCAACGGGATAGCAGATAGTCGAAGGGGAGAAGTAGCCAGCAGAGAACATCAGCTCGAACAGGAAGTTTTTCTTTATGCAGAGCTTAGTGCAGCTAATAGTAGAATGACTAAAGCTATGTGAAGACATTATGGGAGAGCATGAAGGCTATTAGAGACTATGTGTGGGCAATGTGTAGAGTTGTAAAGACTTCTTCATAAGAATATTGGTTGTCATTGATGATGTAGCTTGGAGACTGCAGTGAAGCTATAATCAAACAGAACTCATTAGAGAAGAGTTCTAAGAGCATAACATTATTATCAGATGAACCTTGACAAGGTTGGGTCAGAACCCTTGAGTTTGGTGCCTCAGAAGTAAGTAGGATTGGAGTCCTTGGGGCTGGTGCCTCAAAAGCAAGAAGGATAGGAGTCCTTAGGATTGGTGCCTCAGAAGTAAGAAGGATTAGATTCCTTGGGGCTAGTGGCTCAGAAGTAAGAAGGATTGGATTCCTTGGGGTTGATGCCTTAGAAGTAGGAAGGATAGGAGTCTTTAGGACTGGTGTCTCAGGAGATGGAAGGATTGAAGTCCTTGGGAGTTGGTACTCCTAAGTCCAAGATTGGTGTCTTGGAAAAATAGAGTTGGTGCTCTGGAGGTTGGAGCCTCACCAAAGTCCGAGTTGGAGCTTGGCAACTAATTGCAACCACTTATATATTGTATCTATTTTACTGCAAAGATTATATTAATAAAAGAGTTTATTAATATTGTTCATATTGTGTTCTAAATATAAATTGTTTAACTGGTAAAAAATAGTCGGAAAAAGAAATATTGATTCACCCCCCCCCTTTCTCAGTATCTCCAACAACAACTCTCTTACCCAACTCTTCAAGATGTCTCTTGAGTTCACATTGCTACTAGGATTGGTGAAGAGTGCATCCATTTTGTTCATTGACTACGGAAAGTGATACATATCCTAAAAGTTCTCTTCCTTGAAGGTAGAAAGTTCCATTCCACTGACATTGCTCAGTACTATTGTCTTGGGATCAGTATGCAAGAAAACATAGTGGATCATGTCCACACATGGAATTGCAGCATACCTGCATGCAACCCAGTACAAGCTAGACTTGTGTATGTTGACATAGACTCTGTGGTCCTCCAAATTCTCCTCAAAGGTGCCTCAAAATATGTCATTGATGTCCTACCATGTGATCTTGATCTCCTTGTCTATGAACAGTGTAGTGTCCTCATAGATGGGCAAGCTCATAGGCACTTGCTTGACCATATCTCCAGTTGTGCTCTCAATGATGTCCTTCGACCCAGCTCTCTTGGAAGCCATTGTACCTGTACTGCTAATAGTCTGATGAACATCTGTGATACATGGAGATAGAGCAATGGTCACTGTAATAAAAATTTCAGTTGAAAACCAAAAGAAACTTGAGGACTGCCATGCAACACACCTAGGTGACTACTTGGGAAAATTGCGTATTTTTCTCTAGGAGAGGCTAGGAGACTGAATGTTGGAACTGGAAGAGCACAATCCAGCCTACCAATGAGCTAACTAAATGCTGAAACTACACAGAGCACAATCTAGCTTTGCCTGCTAAGGACTGGAACTACGCAATGCATAGTTTCAATCAGCATGACTACTACCTGGGAAATTGGACTGTGCAATCACAGGGGCCAACTGAGGCACTACCTTTCAAAATTGCACAGAGCACAGCCTGGGAGGCTAGTTTGAGGCAAGATCTATCCAATTCATGGCAGCAAGGAAAGGCCTTCCATCCCAAAAATGCATAGTGTAAGCGGGGTAAGGTAAGGTCCGGGCCAAGGAAGCTCAAACCCACCGACGAGTGACTGAAAATTAGTAAGGACTGAAAGTATGTGCAAAGACTATGTATACATGAGTGAATAAACATGCATGTGATTACATTCAATGTAGGATTCAGTAATACAAAAAAATAATGAAGTGTGTGAAGCAAGTCATTGCATCGGCGACCATTAGTGCAAAAACAGTGTTATGCATGTGATAGCAAGGAAATGCAATCCAAAACTCGAAACAATGCTTCTACAAGCTAACATGCATTGAAACGAAAGTGATAATTCAATAAAACCAAGCCGTAAACATTCACACAAACTGAAATGTAAAAAGTGATAGAAAAGTAGCAAAAGACATGAAAAGCAAACTTACCCAGAAAAAGTTGTGTTAAGTGTGCCAAAGGTTCCTAGATGCATTGGGAATGTTGGAGCTTCAAGATCTAAGTGAAGAATTAGCACTAAAGCATCGAATAAATAGTTTTGGAAAGATCAAGGCTTATGACGCACATGCCACAAATCTAGGAAAAAGCGACACTTGGTAGGAGGTTTCTAAAGTAGATTTTGCATATAACCCCCAAATGCTAAAAATAGATCCCTAAAATCTAGGGATGATTTCTTTTTTTTTTTGGTAAAAATGACCCATGCATGCAAGGAAATATTGCACAGTCCTGGAGGGAACCGGTCAACCTATGAGCACATGCAACGGTCAGCGAGCCATGGAATGACTTATGCGTAGTTTCTCGGTTGAGTAGCTCTAGTTGCCCCTCAAGCTCTATGCAATTTTGGACTGAAGCCAAGGTAGCCAGTCAGAACTGTGCAATTTTTTAGAGCAATCTCAATGATGGGCTACTTTGTACAATTTTCTTGGGGAAGGAATCTTGCCTACTCTACGCAATTCTCGAGAGCATATTGGTTTCTGGGATGCACTACGCAATTTCAGAGAGCAAGGCTAGTTTCCCTCTAGTGCTACACAATTTTCCAAGTTAGCACAAGAACCGATTTGAGACCAAGTCACAGGAGGTCATCTTGTGGGTGAAAGAAAACAACTTAGCGAACACAAGCTGATAATCCAAAGAAACTCAACTAAAATCATAAGTACCTGGGTAGTGCAAGACATTCTGCTAAGGATGGTCAGTAGGGAAGCTCCAAAACAAAGCTTAGGAAAAATTTTGGAGGGTGGTTGCAGCCACTACAACATTGGTGACACACTCATAGAACTTTAGCTCTCTGAATGGACCTTGTTTCATGAAAGCAAGTCTAACTCATATAGAAGTATTGTTTGATTCTTTCATTATCATGATCTCCACGCTAGCTTGAGTGAAAGATATAGCACTTGCCATGCCCTTGATTAGTCAGCACACATTCCAAGCCAAGTCAACTTAGTTGTTTCGATTAGGAATGAGGGGTATATTAGTGCACAAGTAATATAGTTGTCAGAGTTTAAGTTTCATCTCCAGTGTTGCTCCGCTTCTAGCAAGCCTGGACAATACCCCAGCAGAGTCACACAGGAACACAAGCATCGCTCTGTTGCCAGTGAGCCTAGTCAGTACCCCAGCAGAGTTACTTGCATCACCTCTCTATGTAAGAATCGTTTTCTTCTTTTGCCTTATTTATTTTTTCATTTTTTTCCTTTTTTTCATTTTCAAAGAGTTGTGCATAGGCACTTATTTATTTAAGAGGTGGAAAAGGGATCCCGACTTATTGAGATAAGAAGATTTTGTTCCTTCAGAAAAGTATGTTGTATATACCTCTAACATACTTGTTAAGGTTTTCCCCCTCACCTTACTCTACTTGACTGAGCTGACAAGTGTTAACCCAAAAACAACCAACTAGAGTAGGTGGTACTATTAGAGCGCAACTGTTGTGTTTTCACCAAGATTCATTTTCAAATAGTTGTGCATAGGAACTTATTTATTTAAGAGGTGGAAGAGGGATCCCAAATTATTGAGAGAAGAAGAGGTTGTTCCTTCAGAAAAGTATGTTGTATGTACCTCTAACATACTTGTTAAGGTTTTCCCCCTCACCTTACTCTACTTGACTGAGCTAACAAGTGTTAACCCAAAAACAACCAACTAGAGTAGGTGGTACTGTTAGAGCACAAGTGTTTTGTTTTCACCAAGATTCACTTTTTACATAACGTATTTTCCATTGGTGTATCATTCACTGAAGACAACAAGCTCCGCATAAAGAGAGAGGACAACAGATAACCAAGTGTTGATAGTTGTACAAGTCCTCTTGTACTTTACCCTGTGTTATGGAACCAACTCAAGAAAAGGTACAAAAGATAGATCAATGCCTTAGAATTCAGCCTCTTCGAGGGGGAAACCTCCTTTACATTACATAAATGAGCAATTCTTGGATGATACAAATGACAAAACCTCCTTTCTATATATAGGAGTCTAAGGAGTCACAATATAACCCAGCCGACCTAATAATAATAATATAAAGCCACAAAAATAACAATAGAGGGATTCTATGGGGCACAGTAATAACAATATGGGGGCAATAGGGGCACAAGAATATTAATAAGGGGTAAAACTACCATAGTAATGGGGTAATCACTAGTATTATAGGGACCCAACACCCTGATTGTCTGAGGAGTCACACACGGCTTCATGCGAAAATAACCTACAGATGTAAACAATCAAACAAAACAATAAAGTAAAGAGTAGAAGAAAATGTGAAAAGAAATAAAGTAATAAAATAAAGAAAGAAATAAAACAAACAAAGTAAGAAGACAAACATGCATGCAAGAAAACAAGACACAAAGAAAACACTACTCCTACTCCTAAGCTAATAGTGCGTGGCCCTGATCATGTGAAGTGATATTTCCAATGAAACCACTGGTGCATTGGTTGACCCATTTTAGTGAAGGCATGTTTCATGAAAAGGATAGTCATGTGAACCAACAAACATGAAAGATATAACAATGAAGAAAAACACACTCCAAGTTTAAACGCATCCACAAAAAAAAAAAAAATGAAATCACAAGACAAGCATTCTATGGACTTAACATGGTGTTGTGACAAACTGTGTGCAAATGATAAACATGCAGACCCTTTTGAATGTGAAAGACAAAAAACCATGAGAAAGAGAGACAACTTACATTTTGCAAGTGTGCTCATTATGTATGATTCCTCCAATGCATGAGTGATGGGATCATATGATTCAGGTGGAGGAAGCGAAATATGTGTATTGGATTGATCTTCAATGCATATAAACAAGTGATGAGTAGCCTTAGATGGCTCAAAAATTTCTTGATTAGAAGTGAAACCAACCTCAGGACAACGAGGGTCTGACATAACCATCATCTCAGGCTGAAATGCCTCGACAACTTGTGGGGTTTCAACTTCATTAACAGATATATCATCATAAATGGGTGGCTTGGAAATATCAACAGTGATTGAATCAACATCGTGATCGAATATAGGAGTAAAGAGATAATGAAAACTATGATCAGAAAAATCAATGATTTCATCAACATCCTCACGATCTAATGAATCATACAGAGGGGTAGATGAGAAGCAAGGATGTTCACCCTATGCTTTTCTGGAAAAAGTATATGCAAAATCGAGTGGATTCTCAATAAAAGCTTTGTCCTCTTCGTTGTCAAATGATGGACTGACATTGGGTGTGTTCTGCAAATGATCGTAAGTAGATGCATCCAGGGATGAATTTTCACAAGAAAAATTAGAAATAACAGAATCACCAAATATGTTAGGAAAAAGTGGAGGATAAGTGGACAGAAGGAGGTCATCCTTCACCGTGGGTTCATGTTTAGATTCCCAGTCATAGTCATTGATAGCTTGATCCTCATTCACAGAAAGTGTGGAGTCTGGAACGAAATAACACAAGATAGTACAATCAGAAGGATCAATAGAATGCGGATGTGAGGACCAGATTATGCTATCTACAATTTTTTTTTTTTTTTTTTAAACAAATATGACTAGAAAGAAACGCATTGAGATTTCACTTCATTCAAAACACACATTACTGAAGCTCATTTCAGGAACATATCAAAACATTTATAGCCTTTTAATCTAAGATCAAGTAGTAACGAAATACACATGTACCATACATCGGAAGGCGAGACTCCGCTTGCTCTGTTGTCGCTGGTGTTCCCTGGTTGTTGGTCACTTCTACGAGTGTATGATGACACACTTGATCTGAAACAAGACCCACCGGTTTACCTCCCAGCCTACTCCTTGGGTACTCTTCTTCCCCGCGGACTCCCGAGCTGCAATGGGGTTGTACAATGGAGGAAGAATCTAGCTCACAGAGGAGAGCAACCTTAGCTCAAGAGTCCCCTCTCTAAAAACCCTCTACCTCACCAAACTCACTATAGCTTCGTAGTCACTGCTTTCACATCATATCATCCATCCCACAATAAGGTTCCCAAAAAGTTCCCTTCTCTCATGGCTTGCCCCTTCTTTTATAGGAGTCCTCATAGGTGACACTTGGCATGTCATGCATAATTATAATATTTTTCTTTTAATTTAATACTTGATTATTCACCTACCCATGTGTCATTCTCTCAGCAAGGGTCACCCAAAATTATTTACTTAACTTTTTATTTAAACTAATATTTTCCTCACCCCATAAGGTTCCTATTTCTTCTCCTAGTTGTCTCTTTATTCCCCCCTTTTATTCCTTAAATTGTGTTTATTACTTGGAGTCAATTAATGAGTCAAGATTTTATCCTCAATCTACTTCCTACATTAACTCAGGTTATCTATTAGAGGGATATTCTTATGTTGGTTGATGCCACATGGAGCTTCTCTACAATTCTCTAAATTTAATTTATTTTCTTATTTTAATTCACCTTCCTCTTTTCTTAATTAAGTTTAATTGGTTTAGGATTAATCTTTATC
>APFE030502790.1:311540-349944 GCA_000404065.3 Pinus taeda | reverse complement strand
TTGGGAACTACCCTCATGGCATCGTGATCTTCAAGACGAAGGTGTTTCAACCCTTCCAGCCCAAGTCACGGCGGGAGTGCTAGTGGGTGAGATCAGGGACTCTGTCCCACCCCTCCCATGTAGTTCTATCCATCTGTACAACCCCATCACCCATATGTGAGTCATTCGGCCAAGCAACTCATATGTGCCTGCAACCATTAACATATCATCAGAATATGGATAAACATATATAGCAGGTTTCAAAATCGATTAGAATTTCAAAGATAAAATAATATAGATTTTCATCAAATCAGGTGTCGTCAACTCGTCATGTGCGAGTGCCTCTGGTGGTTTTCCTGCCATGCTCAATAATAATCAGTAACTAGGTTTTTCAGTGTTAGTCATTGTCATAATAGCATTATTACCATCACATGGTCATTCACATCATTGTTCATTGTGAACCAGAACTAATGTAAGTAGCTAACATAGGGGATACCTCCATCATGACTAGCATCATCATAACCTTAATGGAACCATACAGATAGATCAAAGCTATCATCATTATAACATCAATATAAACATGTCTATCCTTTACTACTATCACCATCATGATATCAATAGAGAGTACCCATAACCATTAATTATATCGTAATCATAATATTAATAGAGAACATACATAACCATCACATTCACTGATAATAGAGTCACACTTCTGGATCCTCAGCCTGAGTTACTCGTAGACTAAAGTATGTAAGATAATGTCATATTAGAGTCAGGAAACTAGAGTGGGCACTACAGCGGAGATGGAGGTTGAGGTAACAACTCCATATGACAACCAGCATGCTTGCAAGCCAAATTTGCACAGATATCAAGAGTAGGTGGGGTAGAAGGATGTGACAGTTCAATAGATGTGCGTGCACCTTCTCCCACCTCGCACTATGGAGCTAGAGCTATTTTATGAGAAGAGGACGGAAAATCACTTGTGACAATGACCTTGCCCATCTTAGAGTTGGCAGCTCTAACACTGAGTTATGTTGGGAGGGGTTTGAATGATTTTAAGACTTTCAAGTTTTCAGATATGTAAAGAAGATACTT
The DNA here is from genome assembly GCA_000404065.3 of Pinus taeda. NCBI lineage: Eukaryota > Viridiplantae > Streptophyta > Pinopsida > Pinales > Pinaceae > Pinus > Pinus taeda. The sequence goes on along the minus strand of APFE030502790.1, from coordinate 348,870 downwards.
TAATATTCCATAGAGAAATTCCCAATCAATTTCATCTTTAAGAAATCGAAATGCAAGATTACAAAAGTGTGCATGAAATTCCTCAACTGATTCATCAGGCGCTTTCCATAATTTCATAATTTCTTTATTGAGTACTTTATGGTCAAAATGATTGAAATCATAGGCTATCTCTATGAACAACTGATGGAAAGAGTGAATAGATTTATTGGGCAACATGACACGCCATAACAGTGGATTCCCTCGAAGCGTGAATGCAAACAGCACAGAGGTCGTGTAATATTCATGGATTTTATGCCTTTCACAAGAGCCTACAACGGCAACTGCGTGTCTAAGAAATGTTGGTTCGCCTTCACCCTCGTATGTTTCATGTGACAAGCCATTCCAAAGCTCTTTTGAGATTTCAAATTTTTTTCCATAAGACATACACTTCAGAAGAGAAATTATGCGGTTAGTCATGGTAAATATGCGAAGATTCAAAACAGATTGTGAGGACTCATCTTGTCATCTGGCCCTCTTTCTAGTGCTCGAAATGTTGACTGTGTTGGACCCACCAACATGTCAAGGCATCTCCTTGATAAGAACTCCCAACTAGACCTCAGACTGTTTGGAGTAGGATTCCCAACAGTGGGTATTATGGTATCACCTTGACTGCGATTGCGTGCAGAGGTAAGCAAGATGTCTTTATTGGAAGCAAGAGTGCAACCTTGTAGCAAGTCAAAGAAGATGCATGGAAAGGCTCTAACACATGGAAGGGGAGAGAAGTGTGCCCCTTAGAAGCATGTAATAGTACGTAGCTTGAAAGGGAACACACGAGCTAAAAGACATCACAGGATGGAAAGCATAATAGTCAACAATCCAAAGTGATGGGTTAAACCAAAAACATGCTTCGATAAGATTCATACAAACATATACGAAATAGCCCATACGTACATGCATAAATTACAACTACGTACATTGCTAGAGTAACCAAAATAGTCAAACTACAATAAAAATACATGCATGAAACGTGTTGGCTCTATTATTTTAAAATAGTGAAATATCCAATCATACATACAACCATGACAACCACTAGCCCCAGTAGTCGAATGTTACAGTCGCTGTCGCCTGCTCCTCCAAAGAGATGTACTTGCTTTGCACTTTGGAGAAGCCAAGGCTCGTTAAAATACACTCCAAGCTTTCTCTAAGTTATACATATCAGAATATTGGCTCCCAAAAGACTATACAAGGAGTTATGAGGTTTTATATATAGAAAATGGTGGGGTGACCCTTGACATTCCCCTTTGCGACTCTTAAACTACCCTCATGACCCTTCAACTTACACATGACTATGTACATTCCACTATTGACACTTGGTCTTTCACTTTAAAACATGTTTACAATACATTCTACACATGTACCCATGTGAGACAAAAATGGGCTTTAGTAAGCCATACAAGGCATCACTATGACTCAAACAGTTGTGGGAAGACTAACTCATCGACATCCTCTTGGTGATCATTGGTGGTGAACTGATTCCAAGCTTGGTAGTCACCTATGGTATCTACATACTTCGTGGTGAAATCTTTGTTGGCACACTCACCGAGACGAAGGCAAAGAACCAAGTCCGACTGGATCTAGACATGTGCACTAGTGGCTATGTGCATCCACTGATCGAAGTACATGTCTAGATCCAGTTGGACCTGGTTCTTTGCCTTCGCCTCAGTGAGTGTGCCAACGGATGGGATCACATGTGTGTGCACAATGATATCCATGCTCTTGAACACTCATGCATGTAAAACATATAAGATGGTGATGAGCTATGGGATTTCCTCATAGTTCTAGATCTAACTCTGGATGCGTGATTTCAACTCCACTGCCTTTGGCTTGATCATCTTTGGCAAGTACAATGGGGCTCCCTTGTACCTCATTGTCCATATCTGCATGTGATCGAAAGTAGTGTGTATGTCTTTCAAAATGCATGCTCTCCTATCATAGTGCTACTGCCAACCATTAAGATGGACAACTAACTTATGCACAGTGGTGAACCTAAAGTATAGCTTCCTCATGACTGTATCGAGAGAAGATACTTCATCAAGTATTTCTTTTCCCCACTCTACTTGCTTGCTCTTCTCTCTACTTGGCCACTTGATATTCCTTAGCCATGTGCTTGTTTTTAGCTATCAAGAATCTCACACTTGAGTTGGTGGCTTCAGCATATGCCTTTATAGCATCGGCCAATGCAATTGAATGTATGTGCACATCGTAGACAATCACTCATTCTTGTAAATGCGCAAGAGATGCATGGACATCTAAATTGGGAACTCTACGTGATTGCACAACTCTGTGTTGTCACTCATCAAAGGATATTTTGTGTGCATCTGCTTTTGGATTTTCCTCAAGGATTTCAGTGTCTCCTTGATCACTTGGGACTTTCTCTACTCCTAGTTCTAGTGAAGCATATGGAATCACCTCTTTTTCCTTGGGCACGAGGTTTGTATCCTAATCCCGCTCTCACTGAACCACATTGATGTCCATCTGCTCCAACATCCTTTCAATCTCATGAGAAAAGTCCTTCCGCGACTACTCACCTTATTTTCTATCTGCCAAATTTTCCGATTCATTAACCTGTATCTGCACAATTTCTTAAATGTGTCCACACTGTGCTTCCTATTGTTCCTATTCTTGTTGTACATCCTTCTCCCTTCTACACAACTTGTATTCTTCCCTTAGTTGTTGCTCCACCTCCTGCAACTTTTTCTCTGCCTCCTCCATTCTCTACTTCTCCCTCTGTCTTTGTGAAATCCTTATGTTACGATGTCACCTCTTCGCTTCAATCTCCAAATTTTCTCTTATTACAAGTGGATCTTCCTTGAAATTGTAGCTTTGCTCCACCTCTAGGCTATCAACAATCTTCCTCTTGCCTTTGTCATGTGCAAGTATCCTACCCTCTGTTGTTTGTTGCTTCTGTGTCAACTGATGTTGCCTTGCGCACTGTTAACCATTCTACAACCCCTCAGACTAGTTCATTGAGCCTTAAGGAGTTGTAGAAATATCTCCATAAGTCTTCCTCAGGCCAATGACATGCCTTGTGGATCCAAGGATGATATGCTCTCGCATAGTGGTCCCTCACTACACAGTGCAGGTCGTATGGATTGAAAATTTTGGCGTTGAAGGTGAATCTTTGGATCTCATACAACTCGATCTGCAAAGGAAGAGCAGGCCAAGGTGCCTTGTTCTTCTTATGTAGTCTTGTTGACAACCCTGCCGAGATGGGGTATGCAACCTCTTGCATGACCAGCTTGTCCATGGAAAACTTCAGTAACACATGTGGAGCCTTCTCCACATTGTACATCTGGATGAAGGTGCCAAGGGTTGAGGCATACCAATATTCTATGTTAACCAATGGCTTCTTCACTGCCTATGACATGAAAGGTGGATCCTTCTCAAAGATAATCATGTACTCCATGGAAGCTGCACTCAAAGAACAACTTGCAATAGATGTGCATAGAGGGTTATGAAGGTGTCCATGCCCAACCCAAGCTAGGGAACCGTTGACGGGCACAGATTACATCAACCAAGTAGGAAGACATGAAATGTTTCGCTTGTTGACCCCTAGGAAGATTTTAGGCATTTGATACTAGCCCCTTCATCTGGAATCAATGTAAACTTTGAAACAGGAACTGATACGATTACTCATTTCGTAGAAGTAGCAAAAAAGTGACCCGATTCTGAAAAGTGGTGATGTAGAATACACATAGTTTTTTTAGCATAGTTTTTTACACTTTAAATTTTTTTATGTACATTAGTTTTCAGAATGTTAGTGATTTTCGTGTTGATTTTAAAAAGCCTTGATTCTGCATCAGGCCCTTTTTTTAAAAGACCTATTTTTTTACTTTAAATTTTCTAATGTATTATATGTGAATAATTATTTTCTAAATTTAACAATTTTTGAAGTGGTCTTGTTCTTCATGTTGATTTGGAGTAGCATCGGATGTGCTCTAGTGACAAAATTTGGTGGAGACGTTGGGGCATATGAGATATCCAATACCCAGAAAGGGTTTGTGCAGATTCTAAACACATCAGGAGATATTAAAATAATTAATATTTTTAATGGAATCCCTAAGTCTAAACTTAGGGAAAATAAAATATTAATGTGTATTAATATGAATCTGTGTTAAAATGGTCCAAAAGATATGGATCAAGCCAGATCTAATCTTAGTAATTGATTAGGGACTTAATCTCAGTCATTGAATCGTCAACGGGAAAAGTATAAGAGGATGCTTGAGGGTCACTTGGAGATCACACCAGATGATCAGTCATTCTATTCTCTAGAGCGGGGTTTGCTAAGAGAGATAGAATCAGTGATCATGAGAGAAGCTTAGGGGCATTGAGTACAAATAAACAGAGAAGGTAGGGATTGTGTTGGGAGAGCAACACAGTAGCCAAGGAGGGTGACGCAGAGCCAGCAAGGGCTCACGCAAGGTCATGCAGAGGCAGCCAAGTGCTGCGTAGAGCACCAGAAGGGTTAGCGCAGATGACACAAAGGCTCCTAAAGTTGACACAGGGCCTCATGGGGCTGACACAGGCCTAGAAAGGCTGATGTAGGGCCATTGTGAGACAGAGAGGGGTTGATGCAGTCCAATTTAGGTTGTAGAGCAGTTTTGTGCTAAGGAGCTGCCGGAAGGGTTTTCCGGGGTTTCAGCCAAGAGATTTCTCTCAAACTGTGAGGTATAGCTACTAAGGATATTCTCTATCAGGTAGGCTATTTTCGACACCCAAATTGTACTCTAATATTGCTTAATAAGAAAACCCTCAAATATCTACACCAGTTTTCCCACATTGGTTTTTTCCAGGGACATTGGTCCAAAAATAATGGTTTCATGTGGTGTGTTTGTTCTTTCTTATTTTAGTTGCTGATCTGTAATATGTTGAGCATGCACTGGTGTTTATTTTTAGTATGTACTTTGTAAATAACTTGTTAAAGAAAAATAACAAGTAGGTAGGAATAAATCAGAAAAAGTGCATGAAGGGTTTCTAAACTATGTAAACTTAAAAACTTCAACATGGTATCAGAGCATGATTACAGATCATAGGAAGACTAAGAGACATCAGTCGAACGAACCAATAGCAGCAGAAAATTGTTGACCTTAGGTGACAGAAGTTGTTTCCAACAGCGCAGAAGCCAAGAAGTGTGACGCAGAGCTAGCTAGAGCCATGGAGAGGAAGCCAGACGCTGCATAGAGACCCAGAAAGGCCAGTGTTGCTGATGCAAAGGGCTAAAGGGCTAACACAGGGCATCCCAAGGCTAACACAGATCCATTCAGGGTGACACAGGGCCAGCATGAGGCAAAAAGGGGCTGATGCGGTTCACAAAGAGGTAGTTGTTGGAGTCTAGAAGGCTGCAGAAATATTGCAGAGTGGAGCTGGTGAGCTACTGTAGTTTGAACAGTACCTGACATAGCAGGGCCAGAGGATTTGTTACCAAGGGTTTCTAGCCGAGGAACCTGGATCAGCAGTGTAGTTGCAAAAGATGATCAGAGTAGGGGGCATCTCAACAAGTAACAAAAGGATTTCCAAGAGGGAAATCAGGACTCAAAGGGAGTCCAGAAGAGAAATTCCAGGCGGAAAGTAGAGACTCAGAGGAGTCAAATAGAGAACTTCTAGGGGGAAGTAGAGGAGTGTCATGGCACTACACAGGGTAAGAGACTAGGATAGACTGGACGGAGCATCGAACTTTGCTGTCTGGAAGGCCAAAATATTATTAGGGCTTGACAAGAATCGTGTCAAGAACTTCACCTTGAAGACGATAGCTATCCCAGTTGATGCAAATGATAATGACAAGTATGAAGAGGCGATGGTGAGGGCCAAGTGCATTATCCTTAAAGGGGTCAAGTATCATGTGGTACCACATATAGCCAAGAAGGAAACGGTAGTTGAGATGTGGGAGGCCCTCAAGAACCTGTACTAGCATACTTCTATGCAAAGAAGAATGTTCCTCAAGAACCAGATGAGGTCGTATCGGATGAAGAAGGGTCAATCAATTCACACCTTCCTCGGAGGACTAAATGAGATCCAAGACCACTTGACTTCTATAGGAGCGACACTTGATCAGGAGCTTATGGTGAGGACAACCCTGAATGTTGTCTCAAAAAATTGGGAAGTGTATGTCCAGAGTATCCTGGGCAGAGGGACTCTCCAACCTTCGGACAAGATGTGGGCAGCTCTTCGCCAGGAAGAGATCAGATGGCAGTCAAAGACAGGTAGCAACAGCAAAGGGATCAAGGTTTAGTAGGAGGAGGAGGATGTGGCCCTAGCATATCAGCAAAAGTAGGAGAAGCGAAAGAAGAAATATCTCTCCAAGATCAAGTGCTCCCACTATGGGGAGATGGGTCATTATGCAACCCAGTGCCCATGGAAGAAGAGTAAGGGAGAGTCTTCTGAGACTAAGGCAGCACCAGCTCGGGTAGAGAAGGAAGTTTTGACAAACGATGATTGTGCCATGAGTGCACATGCACCACTTGAGAAGAAGTGGGGAGACATCGAGTTGTAGTCAAATGAACTACAGGTAATGAGGGGTAGGATCCTTGAGCTACCCAACCTCTTGGATTATACCTTACTACGGGTGCCCCGACAAGGAGTAGCAGGATTGGCTGAGTGGGTAAAGATGGATGCAGATGGAGCGGAAAAAGAGCTACAGTGCAGGAGTCACAAGATAGCACAGAGCTAGTAGGTTGTAGCAGTGCAAGAGGCACAAGAGTGTTGCACCATTGCAGGAAGGCACAGCGAGGTGTGCAACAGTGCGAGATGTAGGGAATTGTTGTAGTAGTGCATAGGTCAGAGAGAGGGAGCACTTATCAGCGGCAGAGGGAGCTTCAAAATCAGTGGGTGTTTCTAGCCCAATAGGGAAGTCGGTTGGGAGATCATTTACTTACTTCTGAGTAACTAAGTTGCAGTGCAGTCATGGGCAGCATGATGCAACATGATGAGAGGAGGTATAGTGCAGATGCAGTGCTGGGAGGAAGGACCAGCAGCATCACAAATACAAAGGGAGATGTTGTATTGATGCAGCAGTGGCAATGGCAAAACCATGGGTAATAGTACAAGAGGTAGCAGTGCAAACTATGTTGGGCAGGAAGGCCTAGCATCAGCACAGATACCAATGCCGGATGATCAAAGTAATACTCAGTGAGGAGTACTACTAGAGCATAGTCCTCGCTAAGAGGGAGTGTTGATTTGGGGTAGCATCGGATGTGCTCTAGCCATGAAATTTGGTGGAGAGGTTGGGGCACATGAGGTCTCCAATACCTAGAAATGGTTTGGGCAGATTCTAAACACATCAGGAGATATTAAAATAATTAATATTTTTAATGGAGTCCCTAAGTCTAAACTTAGTGAAAATAAAATATTAATGTGTATTAATATGAATCTATCTTAGAATGGTCCAAAAGACATGGATCAATCCAGATCTAATTTTAGTCGTTGATTAGGGACTTAATCTCGGTCGTTGAATCGTTAATAGGAAAAGTATAAGAGGAGGCTTGAGGGTCACTTGGAGATCACACCAGATGATCAGTCATTTTTATTCTCTAGGGTGGGGTTTGCTAAGAGAGATAGAATCAGTGATCGGGAGAGCAGCTGAGGGGCATTGAGTACAAAGAAATAGAGAAGGTAGAGATTATGTCGGGAGAGCAGCGCAGTAGCCAAGGAGGGTGATGCAGAACAAACAAGGGCTCACACAGGGCCATGTAGATGCAACCAAGTGATGCAGAGCACCAGAGGGGCCAATGCAGTTGATGCAGAGGCACCCAAAGATGACGTAGGTCCTCTTGGGGTTAACGCAAGCCTAGAAAGGCTGACGCAGGGCTAGCATGAGACAGAGAGGGGTTGACATAGTCTAGTTTGGGCAGACGCTGGGGTTGTAGAGCAATTTTGTGCTAAGGAGCTGCCGGAAGGGTTTTCGGGGTTTCAATGAGGAGATTTATCTCAAACTATGAGGTATAGCTGCTAAGGAAATTCTCTGCTGGGTAGGCCAGTTTTGGCACCTAGATTGTACTCTGATATTTCTTAATAAGCAAACACTCAAATAGTTGCACTGTTTTTCCCACATTGTGTTTTTCTGGTGACATCGGTCCAAAAATAATGGTGTCATGTGCTATGTTTGTTCTTGTTTCCTTTAGTTGTTGATCTGTAATATGTTGAGCATGCACTGGTGTTTATTTTCAGTATTTACTTTGTAAATAACTTGTTAAAGGAAAATAACAAGTAGGTAAGAATAAATCAGAAAAAGTGCATGAAGGGTTTCTAAACTAAATAAACTTAGAAACTTCAACACTTCATATTTTCTTGTTTCTTTTTTTTTTTTGTAGTGAGGTTTTTAGTTTTTTTACATAGTTAAAAAAGAAGGTCGATATTTTAAAGTTTCAATATTCTACTTGTTTATATATCGTTAGTTAATTTTTTCAATGCACATCAAATACTTGTCTCTACAAAAGAATAATTTTTAACAATTGACACAAAAATAACCATTTTTAACATAAATATAGCTAAAAAATTACAAATTTTGATCATTTTTTGCTAGAAATTACATGTCAAATTCACAATTCTTAAAGAAAAAATTTAACAAAAAAAGGTTAAATAATAGTGTTTTTAATGAATTTCATGTCAAAAAATAATAATAATCACTATTTTTTTCAAAAAATAATGATTCACATAAAAATTAAAGCGAAAACCACATAATACAAATATTGAACACATAACCACATTAATTGAATTCTTATTCTTCTCATAAAATGTCAAAGTCAAAAACATTACAAGTATAACTAATTAATAGTTACAAAACATGATTGTATCCCTGAGTTGATTTCCGAACCCAATCTACCTTCTCCAATTGATCCAGCAACCAAAACCTAAAAATCAAACCAGAAACCCTAAGCTACTATACCTAGCCTAAAATCTACATTAAATTCAGTCATCTCAAGCCCTAATTGCCAATATCCTAATTGAGATTGACAAGGAGAGAGCCCTCTCTCGACCTGGTAGGGTTAGCTACCAGGTTAAGCGTGGTATGATGTTACCCTAGACCTGCCTTCCTTCAGCCTGAGGTAGATCCAGGCACTAACAATGTTTGTGAATCTCCCAATGTATGCCTTCCAATCATTCCATGTAATGGTGGTTAAGGCTCCTTTTCCTTTTTTGCCACACGTGTTTCACTAAAATCCCCTTTCTTCAACCCAATTTCTTGCATTGCATTTGGAAGAAATTGAAGAGCATTAATTCTTTGCTGAATAATTTTGCACTGTACTGGATCTTTTTCAATTGCAATGCAATTTCTTCCTTTTTGTAGGCAACATGCTAGTGTTGTACCTAATTATCAAGCACAAAATAAATAATGAAGTAAATTAATATAATGACATATAAATTAAGAAAGAATATATTGAAATTCAATTCTATATAACGAAACTTACCTAAGCTAGAAAATAAATCCAAAACCCAATCTCCTTCATTTGAACAAGTCTATAAGATAGTTAATCAATTACTGTGGTTTTTGATCAATTTTAACTAACTCTCCTTTTGTTTCTTTGTCCTCATATGTTATTTTTTTCACAACAACATCATAAACCAGTACTTGGATATGACTTTTTCCATATACTCGATTAAAAAGCATAGACATATAGCTATCATCGTTTTCCCAACTATCAAAATGGGTGAACTTACAATCATCTATAAATGGTTGATATTCATGGGACTTTTGCCTATAACATGAAATAGTAAAAGTTCAATTAACTTGTACATAAATTAATTTTTTAACATTAATCAAACATACATTTTCAACATCTTACCATGTAAGTTGCATCCTTGAGTTTGTTTTCCCCTTGAAGGTTAACAATAACATTGCCAATTGTGTGTCTGAATGAAATGTCAAAAATCTCCATAATGGTGATCTTGTGACTTCTACAAATCCCGCAACCACTTTACTAAGATCTTGATAAGTATAAGGGTCACTATCATAGTCAATGTTTGGAATATTGAAACCATGGGGAATATCTACAATAACTAGGGAATAATCCCTTTTAGGTATGAGTTTAGTAATGTCTTCATAGTCACCTTGCATTACTTGATATTGAATAGTGTCAAACCCATTCCAAATAAAATGAGTAAGAGTTGTATCAAGTTCAACATTCTTAAGACGTTGCTTCTTCAGTCTTTCGATCTTAATTTTTTCAATGAAGGTTCTAAAACTATCTAGTGCTCCATTTGCATCCTTCTTTGTATTTAATAAAATAAACAAATATATGTATAAGTTATAAAATAAAAATAGTATACAGATCAATAAAAATGAATGTATAAATCAACATACCTTTTTAAATGCAAGATAAAAATCTTTTAGTGTTGATGTAGAACATGAATCTGGATAGTTGTGTACAACATCATCCCAACTATCGTCATTCAATGATTTAACCATTTTTCTTGTATTTTCATGTAAACTTTGTGAGTAAATAGATAAAGTAAAAAAAGTTAATATAATGATATGTATAACCAATACTACCAAGAACAATATGCTATATTAAAAGAAAATTATAATCTAGCAATAAGTAAAAATAATTCAACAAACTTACTTTTGAAATTCTTTAGACATTTCCTCCAATGATAATTCCCCTAACCTCACATGACATAATATTGCTTTGACAAGTTTTTAATCCTTCACTCATTTCAATGCTCTCCAAGGTGTGATAGTCATATCTTCTGGAAGTTGCTTCATTTCAGGACCTGGTTTACTATTGCTACATAACAATTGTTTAGACATTTTGACCTTCTAGTTTTTAATGCCAATGTTCTCCCACATGCTAAAATTCTCATTAATCAATTCCCATATCTCTCCAGTTCTAAATTCAAACTGGAAAATGTTATCAATACCTATAAATGTATGAGTATTTACTATGATGGATTTTGAATTGATTTTCTCCTTAATTTGATAGCCCATTTCCATACAACATTCCTTTCGGAAATATACAATAACATTTATCTTATTCCCACCACATTTTTCTTCAAAATCACTATGAATAAATCTAACCCTTTGGATGAAAGTCATAGACATCCTATGTTCATTATATGAATTATGATCCTAGTCCAATAAATTTTCTTTTGTATATGATAAAACAACATAAATAATACATTTCATTGTTTCAAAACAAGGGTTATTGGGGCATTCCTCCATCAATTGCCTTTGAGCTTCTATAGAATGGTTCCCCCTAAGAACATAATAATTGTATTCAAAAAATTTTGACTTATCAAATTCTTCTTTGTTGGGAACTTGAATTGGATCAACAAGAAGCACATAATTAACCACATGAGCATATGGAGTGTACCTCATCAATGTCTTCAAGTTGTGAACATGCAGGTGGTGTGACTTTCTGATTTGATATTTACATTGTCCTTCACTTGCCTTATAGATTTGTCTCACATTAAGCTAAAATGTGCGACCACCCTCAATTAAGTTTCTCTTTATCAAGTTCTATCGAATGGAATTTTGTTTTGTTTTAATAATGCCATCCTCTAAATTAGCTCTTGGTGTAATGATTTCCCTACTTTCTTTTGAAGTTTCACTAGGATCTTCACTGTTGGTAATGACTACTTGAGAATGTTCAACTTTAGTTTTCTTCCTCCTAACATTCTCATCATTAACTAAAATAGAGACATTCCTGGGTATTGTTATTTTTTGTCTTTTATGGCTCTTTTCCATTCTAACATCAGCTCCAATTTCATCCTTAGTAACGGAAACATATTCTTCAGTGTCAATTTCACTTCCTCATCTTGAAAAGTAACTTGTCTACCTTTGCTAGATTTATCCACTAGAGACATTATTTTCTAATCCATTGGATGTAGTTTTGTACAATCATGAATTACTACTTTTTTCTTGTTTCCCATATCTTCTTCTAACCCTGAGTAGAAACTGCTAACAACATTCATAATATCCTTCTCTATGAAATGAATGCCTCTGAACATAATTGAAAGACTTTCAACAAAATTATGTCAAACAAAATATCATATGTCAATAAAAACTAAGATATAAAAATATAATGAGACAGTTAGAATAGAGCAAAACACAAATATAAATAACAATACTTATGATATCTTGTGTAATATCATTTATAATTTGTCTAGACAACTTTGTAGATACCTCTCTCGTGCCATACAATAAATATGATAACTGATATTTAATCTTGTCATTTGACTTGGGCAGTTTTGTAAGTATATAAACAACTTCAATGTCTGGTACCAAACACATGTCTATGACCTTTCCCAACACCTCATAAATTCCACTATCATTAGGGATATCAACATATAGATATATCTACACATCTTCGTCTTCTCTTTCTTTCACATACCATACATTTTCTGGAAGTCTCACTTCTTTTGATTTCTTCCAATATGAAATCGTCTTCCTATCGTTTTAGGCACTTAATAGATTTGTAGCTATTAGCTCAAGTTTGGTTCATTCAATGGTGCTTTTTGAGGATCCACCTTTAATTTTAGAAGTCTTTGGTCTCTAAAGATTCACAGAAATCTTCTTTGATGCCATTTTCCTACAAAAAATACACATATATATAAATCCGTAAATTAAAAAAAAAAATAATAGCTTAAATTAACAACAAAATGATAAATGATAAATAATTTTGTAAAACATAACCATTTAAAAATAAAAAATAAAAAATAAAAAAGGTGCCCCCTTTCGCACCACCCTGGCAGCCTGGGGCAGGCACCCAACTCCCCGCCCCACCCCGACGGCCCAACAACCCAACCACCCCAGCGAGTCATTGGACCGTCGGGGGGTGGGCGAGGGGTTGGGTGCCAACCCCTCTGCACCACCCCGGTAGCCTACCCAACCCCCCTCCCCACCCCGGCGGCCCAATGACCAGCTGGGGTGGTGGGTAGTTGGGTCGTCGAGGTGGGGTGGGCAGTTGGGCGCTTGCCCCCCTACCCCACCTCGATGGCCAAACGGCCCGCCACCCAGGCTAGCCGTTAGGTAGCTAGGGTGGCAAGCCATTGGGGAGCCAAGGTGGGGTGAGGGGTTGTACGCCAACCTCCCTGACCCTCATTAGTGAGCACCCAGCCCCTCGCCCCACCCCCGTGGACTGATTCTGAGAATCAACCTGCCACCCCTGCTGGCCATTGGGCCACCGGTGTTAGGACCTACGGTCCGTCTAACGGGCAGGGCGACTCCACGACACGAGCTGTGGCCAAACGAGCGAAGTGCGATGTGCAAAATGTGCATGGACGAGTTTGGTTGTATGTTTATATGCGTGGGCGAACTAAGCGAGCTACCCACAAGCCGACAGAAAGAACTTGCAATCTAGGTGAGTTTAGGTGGGCGATCCCACGAGTTGGGTGGGCCGACCCAACCTTCGGGCGAGCTAGGAAAGTTATGGTGAGTCGGTTGGGCGTTGATAAATAGGTCAGCCAAGGGTGGCATGACCACCCACCAAATGTATGAATAAGTGTGCAATGGATGGGATCGAAGACAGCATTCGACCAATGAGTCACTTGGATGTAGAACAGAGCAAGTGCGAAGTTGGGTGGACGGTATAGTGCGCAGAAGCTACAGGTTATGAGCCCACAAGATGGGTAGTTCAATGGAGCTACAAGTGCGAAGGTAACCAGGTAACAGGTGCGAAGGCATCGGGCAAGTTCAGCGGGTCGGGCAGGGCTGCATGATGGGTGCACCCACCGACAAGCTAGGCGTGTGGGTGACCGGTAAGGGTGCCAAGTAGGTGTGCACGACGGGCGGCCGGTGAGGGCATTCGTGCAGGCATGCACAACAGGCGGCCCAAGTAGGGCATCCGTTGAACGACCAACCAAAGTGTTGAACGGCCGACTAGGGTAAGGCGTTTCATGCACGGAGGTGAGTTGGTTGACACGGTGAGGGCGTGCAGATGGGCGGTCAGGCGAGGGCACGACAAAACGGTGGAAACGGTGAAGTGTTGAGATTGTGAACGGAGGTGTGACTTGTGCGGAGGTGCCCGTGTGTGGCGACTTGGTTATGACAAGGCGTGCCCAAGTTGGGAAAACAACACGATCATGCGATGAGGTGAATGAATGGTTGGTGAGTCGTGTGACGATCGTGTGGAGGCACCGATGAGCTGGGCAACTGAGTTTTGCCGAATTTGAAAATTGGTTGTGTAAATTTTGGGTTTCCTGTTATAGACATTTTTTGGCACTTCAACCCCAATCATAAATGTCCATAAACTGAGGGCTCCTAAGTCCCTAAAAGTGTTGCTTCACTGCCTAAAGGAACAAGGTCAGTTGATTACATCATCTCCCAGAATTCTCCAAAAAAATGCTCATAATGGTCAAACTGGACCATACTGAAAAACCAGTCAGAGGGTGCGATGCATATCACTCCCAGTGTACAGGGTGCGATGCATACTGAATGGTTCCTCTGTAGGGTGTGAGGTCGGGAATGACAAAAGGGAAAGGGACAAAATTGCAGGTGGAAGATCATGGAATCTTCCAAAAGCTTCCCCTCTGACACTTGCCATTCCATTTTCGACCAGGGATGAGTAAGAGATCATCATTCTCCAAGTGGAAGTAGGAACTATCAGAGAGAAGACACTAATCAAGATCCCAGAAGATGACTCACCTCCCTACAATCATCTATATATGGATCCCTCATCACAGAGATCTAAAGGCTGGAATCTTGTATCTTGTAGAGAAGTGTTGTTGGTTTTCTAGTGTAACTTCATAGTGTTGGGTGATCTAAGCTTTACTTAAGGTGAAGAAAGGCTTTCTTGCTAGAGGATGATGTTGGGTCAGAACATATGTTTGTAATCCTCTTGCTACTTTTGATCTTAATAAAGCTATTCAAGTTTTCCTCCATATTCTTGTATGTTTCCTTATATATTCATTTGTATGGTTAACACATATCTGGTCCTGTGTTGTTAGTAATTCTTTGCATTACACATATTAGAATCCCTATTTATCTCCTATTTTTTCCTTCTCTTATTGGTAGGTTTTTCCTGATGATGAATCATG
The DNA here is from genome assembly GCA_000404065.3 of Pinus taeda. Classification (NCBI taxonomy): domain Eukaryota; kingdom Viridiplantae; phylum Streptophyta; class Pinopsida; order Pinales; family Pinaceae; genus Pinus; species Pinus taeda. The sequence goes on along the minus strand of APFE030502790.1, from coordinate 333,861 downwards.
GTATTAACTCAAAATGTCGAAACAAAAATGAACACTATGGTTACTCTGAGATATTATAATCAAAATCCTCACCACAGAAATCTCCAAACTCTCAATATTAAATATCTCTGATAAGAGTCCTTTTAATATGCAAAATTTGGTTCATAAAACCAAATTCTCCAACATATCTTTACAACCACATTCCATGTCATTGTTCTGCTCCTGCATATCGGAGGTAATGCATATTGGAAATTTCCTTTCGAGACACATTTAAAAAACTCCGATATGGCACTCCGTCAATAATCTAATAGCGATATAACCTCCGACACAACACTCGCTCCAATCTCCAACTTCTGATATTCATACCCCTCTGATTTCCGATATGCGATATAACCTCCGACCTCTGATATGCTGGACCCGATTTGATTTAAGTTTTGGATTAATTATAAAATCGCATTCACTCTCATATCAGAGCTTTTGAAATGACACATACCAAAAATCACTGATATGGTTGCGGATCTGATGGGATTGATCACAACGATTTAATATAATATCACATCCACTCTTCATCAGAACTTTCCATATCTCACAAGTTTTGCAAAGTGTGTTATGTTAAAACTCCGATACTCCAACCTCTGATATTCATCCACGTCTGCCACTTGTCACACTTTGGTTTGGTAGTTACTATTAAGTTTTGAATAAGTCACTATTAATGGTATCAGGCTATTTTCATTAGGATTAGTCTAGATAAAAATTATTTGTAAAACACTGATTACTTTGTTGTATTTCGATTGCAAGGCCAATTCTGGGAGAACTCTCTTTCGGTTTTAATGGAACAATTGAACAACTACAATGCTAAAGAAATACAAAGGTGGTTGAAAAAGGCTATTCGGAGAATTTGTTGAAAACTACCCTTCCGCTCATTCGAAGACTATTCAAATCCAATCCAAATGAAGCTTCCGCGATGTTCTAAGTTCACCTTGTGATTGAATAAAATACAAAACCTCCATATTGATTTGCTTTTTATTTCTTGTTAGTTGAGAAACCAAAGGGATCTATTAACTTTGAAACTCTGTATAAATACTTGTCTCTTCAATAAGATCGAGGAGGTCTCGATCACACAGGGGGCTCTGTAATAATTCAATTTGTTCTTTTTCACTATTGTAAAGCGCAAAGAGTTTTATTGTAGATATTGCAGAGAAGTTATGGCTCTGTTATAAAGGGACTTCACACTATTCCAAGTAGTTTCATTAAGGGTTAGAGCCACTCTCGAAACCGTGGTAATAAAATTTTGACATGGTTTTAATTAATTTTTATTCTTATGTAGTATTACCATAACTCTGGATTATTGTCTCACTGTTAAAGTTTCATTTTTGGTTATGATATTTATTCTAAACAATATTATGTTTCTTTGATATTATGCACTATTGTTGTGGCATTGACATTTTTCTATTGAAGCTTTGTTAAATCTATCTTTGCAGGGTAGAATGTGATTGAAATCAATCTTAATTCGTTGAAGTATTCCTGTGGTGACTGATAACTATTTATTATTCATTTGTAGGCTTATTGCTTTCACTTGTATTAGTTAATGTGAACTACTTCCTTTAAATAATACAAAATCACATGATCAATTATATCAGTTCTTCCCATGTTTTAATTAGGTTTCTCTTGGATTAGGAAAGGGCTATCCCATTCCAATTAGAGATAGGTTTTTCTATTTTAGATTAGTCTTGCAGATATATGTTTAATCTGCATTTAGTTTAACTTTGAATTTTTAGAAGTCCCCTTCTTAAAGAGGCCAAGCATATTTCTGGTTTGGCTAAGCCATAGATCAACTTAAGGATTTTCTTCCTTACTTGAGTTCAACAAGAAGGCCAATTCAATTTCTCTTTCTCTGTTGGCAACTAAAATATTTACTTTAAGTTAATAGAGATAGAGAAAGGGTAACTTGACCTAGTTTAACCAGTCGAAACCACCATTTCAACAGAAAATGAGCTACTTTAAGTTCTCGATCGGGTGGTCTCCCTTAAAATGTTCAAGGGTCATTTTTTCTAATCAACATTTTTGGTGCTAGAAGGAATCCTGTTTTAAATTGTTTGTTAAGGTTTTATTTGCAGAATTTTAAACTTTGGATTATGGGTTCCTTTAAAAAGCCTCCTTGGAGATGCTTTAGTGTATCACAATCAAAAAATACTCCAATCAAGGGATTTAAAATATTTTCAAAGGTAAAGTTCAATGGTAAGTCTTTTGCCTTCAATCACATTTTTCAATTCATTTCAAATTCTCAAAAATTTAATATTGACGAGGTTGTTCTTGGCAGGATTTTCACATATACTTTGTTAGGACAAGAAAAAGACTGGTGTCTTTCACTTCCAGTTGCCTCAGTACATAGATGGGATGAGTTTGCAGCGATGTTCCTTCAGGATTTTCAAGGATACAACTACAAAAAAGTGTGCAAACAACTACTTGAATTACGTAGGACAGAAGGTGAGCCCTTGGATCAATTTTTAGTTAAATTTGAATTGACATTAATGCTCTTTAAATCCAACGACTTATGTCTTGAACATCAATTAACGAGTTGGTTTAAGTATTCAATTTATCTTCCTTGTAATTCTAATGAAGAATCACATACCAAGGAAGACAGTAATAAAGTTATTTATGACAATGAAAATTTTGAATTTGGTTCTTCTTCATCTTTAAAAATTGTTTTAATTAATTCCCAATCCTCAAATGAATATGTTTTTGAAAGTGAAAAAGATAACAATTCAAACACTTCCCCTCATAGTCATAATGATTTCAATGCTTATAAATCAACTCCGATTTCTCAATCCTACAATGATAATATAACTTCTTGCATTTTTAATCTTGAGGATAATAATGATTTTAAATTCATAATCATTTGTAAAATACCACACCTTGAGCAACAAAGTTCCACACTCTTGTCAATTGCATTAATTAGTACATGCAACAATCAATTTCAAAATTTCAATCATCTATTTCAGTTTCTTCTTAGGTTGAGGTTCCATCTTATGATTGAATAATTGATTCCAGATTTCCAAATGCATTTGACATGAATGATAACACTCGAGAGTATATCAATACATTTTGACCAGCCATGCATTCTTTTCAAAAATATTCCTCATTGCTATTCACTCGATTCTTTTGAAAAAAAGATTTCTGATTTTTTTTTCTTTACAACAACCTTTCATTTGCAAAGATTTAATGTGTAATACTGGTTTGTTTTTCCTCTTTCTTTGATTTTTTTCAAACATCTGAATTACATTCTTATTTTGATGATCCTATAGATAAATATTTGGAAGAATTTCAGGGAAGAGATTTTGTAAATAAGTTGCTTCTTGTACATACATTGGCATTAGATGCACATAATATATTCAGTTTTTTTAGTTTTTGTTTTGGGTAGTATATTTATGATTTTGTTACCGATGTTTGATTTACACATTCATGTAGATACCAAGATACTTTAATGGGTACATTGGAAGCACAACTTTACTTAGTCTTAGTCTACTTTTTAGACTAGGATTAGGTGTAGTTTAGCAGTTAGTTTAAATTAAATAAAAAGATGGTTTTGAAATTTGATAAATACACAGGAGAAGATAAAGGTTCATCAGGTAAAACTATGATGAAACTCTCCCAGGTACACATTTACATGTTCATTTCCATCTGTTTTTATTTTTCTAGAATTTATTTTCTCTTTTAGTCATTTTTTTTGCTTTCTTATTTTGTGTTGTTCTTTTAGCAGTTTTTGGCTTGAGTTATAAGATCAACTTTTCCCAATAAATTAGTTGTGACAAATCTTAATGCTAAAAGGGGCAATTTTCAAAACTCATTGAGGGAGATTTGCTTTACTTCTGAGATTTTCTTATCATCCTGCTTATTCTCTTTTTAGATATGTTTATTCAATGTTACATGTTTTAAAGTGAGATTTGATAAAGGGAATAACATTCCTATTAAATTCTCATATGCAAATTTTAATTACAACTCTCCTATTAGTTAGATAAATTATTTAAATAAAAGTCTTGAATAAAAAACTCACCAAACGAGACAACATTTCATATGCTTGACATAATGCAAAGAACATAACAAGATCTTTATTGCTTATATCAAGATATTGCTTTTATCTTGTTTCATTCGAGTTTTTCTTATTTCATGATTTTTCTTGCAGTAAGTTTGCTTCTATTTTAATTCCCTTTTATTTGGACTGCTTTTCTCTTGTCTCTTGGTTGCATTTGTTTCCCCAAAATTTCTTGGTCCCTTTTGCAATCCCCTTGTGTGTAGATTTTACCTTTGTTTGGGATTAATCCTAGTGATATTACCAACCTTTTAGTTGGAGGGACTTTTCCACCCACCTTTGGTTTGATACATGGGAATTTTTTACTCTTAATAAAATTTATTGGTAAAAGAAAGAATATCAAGTTAAATATCAAATTGATATCTTTTAGATCTAGATTTGAAATTCTTATTATATTGTTTTTCTTTATCATTTTGATAATCTCACTTTATAACATAAGAGATAATTTTGTTTTTGCAACAACTTATATTATAAACAACTCTTCCTAAAGCAACAAAAATCAAGAAACATGTTTAGTATTTTTATAATTCTTCTAAGTCATCCCAATCTCTTAAGGAAATAATTGTCTCCCCATGTATGATAAAAGTATCAGAGTGTAAATTAAAAGTTGTGTAAAATACATGAAACATAGGGGGTTTCAGTAATGAGCTAGCCTACCATGATGACAGGTCTTGATGGTTATGACATTATCGTATTTGGTCACCAAACTAGGATAATGGCATATCGTAATTTGTTGTAAGATGAGAGGTCTCATCACGAGATGACTTGTTCATGACTATTAACGCTTGTGAATGGCATTGCCAATATCTGTTTACCACGCTAGGACAACGGTTTTCAGAGTTATTAATGAATTACGTCTCCTCTAAAATTTTTAAACATAGATGGGATACTGACATTTCTTTTGGGCTAAGAGGTAATCTTGTCGAGGCTATGAATGCTTGTTGGTAGCAATGGCTCTACTTATGACAATGAGAATTCATATTTCTTACTAAACACAATGATAAGATTTTGCTCTTTAAGTTTAAGCTATTATCAATTAAATAATTATTATCAAACATGACTCTTATAATCTATTTTGGAGATATACAAAATGATAAACTTTGTTATTCATTATTGGGATTTCATTAAAAATATGAATCCTAGCACTTTGATTGATTTAACCTTATTCCTTTTTCCTAGAGTTACATCATTTTTCCAGAGATAATTTTTTCTTCCTAGTGTGTTGCTATTGTTGTGGTAAAAACATAACCCCCCCATTATTCACTTAATTTTCACTATGGGGAGCCTTTAGTTGAATGGTTGGTCATATTACTATTTCATTTTGGGAGTTTGGATTGCTTCAATGAGTTCGATCTGTTCTTATCTTCCTACCATAACTCGTTTGATTTCATTTGGGCTTTTGGTTTGCAAATAACAAATAATTAAATTGGATAGTTTTCACTACCTTGACCTTGTAGGATGTCTATAATGTATATTATTTTTTTGTTTTATAAGTTATAATTCTTTGTAAATATTTATTTTTCTTTTTTTAAATATTTTTTTAATTCATTACATAGCCCTCGATAACAACACCAAGTCTTATATTACAAAATGGATTTTATATTATGAATTGACTTATTGATAAAAGTAGAGAAATACCTATTGAAAAGAATGCATATATCAAATCTAATATCGAAGTTTTGAGTCATCAAGACTTTGACATCGGAAGAATCCTTTTGAGAATCCCCGATATCAAAGTATGAATTATATTATGAAGAGGCTTAATAAAACATTTATCCAAAATTTCAAACCCATTTAATAAAGTGGCTATAATTCTTTGCATTACACATATCGAAATCCATGGATATTGTAATGTTAAAGATCTCCGATATAAGTCCCATTTAATATCCAAACTTTGGTTCATAAAACCAAAATATCTGACATATCTTTGCACCCACATTCTATGTCATTGTTCTGCCCTCGTATATCAGAGGTAATGCATATCAGAGATTTCCTTTCGAGACACATTTAAAAAACTCTGATATGACACTCTACCGATATTCTGATAGTGATATAACCTCCGATCTTCGACCTCTGATACAAAAATCACTCTAATTTCCAACTTCTGATATTCATATCCCTTTGATCTTTGATATGCGATATAACCTCTGACCTCCGATATGTTTTAATCTCTGATATGTCAGACCCGATTTGATTTAAGTTTTGGATTAATTATAAAATCGCATCCACTCTCATATCAAAACTTTTGAGATGATACATATCTAAAATCGCTGATATGACCTAATATTCAGATAACCGATATGGCTGTGGATCTGATGGGATTTATCACAATGATTTAATATAATATCACATCCTCTCCTCATCGGAACTTTCCATATATCACAAGTTTTGCAAAGTGTGTCATGTTAAAACTCCAACACTCCAACCTCTAATATCCATCTGCGTCTGCCACTTGTCACACTTTGGTTTGTTCATTACTATTAAGTTTTGAATAAGTCACTATTGATGGTCTCGGGCTATTTATCATTGGTTTTTAATTAGGATTAGTTTAGTTTCAAATTATTTGTAAAATGCTAATTTTGCTTATTGTATTTGGATTGCAGGGCCAATTCTGGGACAACTTTCTCTCCCATTCTTAATGGAACAATTGAAAAACTACATCGCTAAAGAAAGATAGAGGTAGTACAGTCTGGCAGATGGATCAGTGGATGGATTTCTCCCTAGTTGAGAGGGAGTGATAAAATTGGCAACTAGGGCCAAACTCCATGTGGGTTATCTTATTTATGGCAATTGATATTTTTCTTGGATCCCTCTCATCGAGAGGTGTAGGATTGATCTAAATATCATATGATTCCAATAAGTATTCATGGAGTTATGAATTTGTTTGTGTTATAAGTCAATTCATCAAGGTCGGCCAACAGCCAAATAAACCCACATGTGCTCAATGTTTTAGTATAAAAGGAGATGACTTGAGAGTCATTTCACACTCTTCTCTCCCTTGATTTTCTCCACTCACTTTGTGTCTTAGTGGAAGAGATATCTAGGAGGAGGATTCCCTAGCCGTAGTCTACCCTAACAAGAGGATGCAGTCAAGTGAGAAGCCCTAACACTACAAGGAGGATAACCCTAACCTATATGTTGGTATCTACATAGTCTAGAAGGTAGTCGGGTTTGTGGAGATATTCTCACTATTTTTGGTGTGGATTTTAGAGAAGAAGAGCCATAGCTCTTAGCTACATTGAAGGACGCAAGAAGGATGGCTTGAGGGTTGTTTTGTGACATGTTGGAGCAGTCTTATCTTGCAAATTAGGCTGCAGACTATAGCTGAGTTTAATGATTGTTTTGTGCATGGTTTTGGGTGTATATATTTGTTTATAGGGCCACAGTGAGGGATTGCTACAGCAACAGTTTGGAGGTGAATTTTAGATGGCTGAGAGGCCTAGAAAGGCCCTCCTAACTAGGTCGGAGTCATCTCTAAGGATAGCGAGGAAAAAGAAGGGTATTCTCCCTCTATGTTAGGCTTTTTTACAATGCTAGAGCTGGAAGATTGCTTCAGGTCTGAGTTGATTATTGTAGGGATCTTTATGGAGGTCCCACGTCCTACAACATCACCTTGGATACCTTGGATCCTTCAGTTGAAGTAAGTAGCATGTTTGGAGAAGATTAGGGCACCAGTGTATGCTTGTTTTTGTGCCCTAACCAGACTGGTACTTGCACGAAACCCTAGGCAGAGATCAACCATAACATGCAACATAAGGTATGGCAAGGCTATTGGGACAACAACAAGGTATGGAAAGGCTATTGAGGTATGAAAATGGCATAGTAACACATATTTCATTAAATTTAGAACTTTTTTATTACAACGACATCCCTAGAATTGACTTTTTTGGTTATTTTGAAATTCTATATGCACTATTTAATTCTGAATTTAATGAAATATGTGTTTAGTGCAATATGGAACAATTGGGATAGCATGACTGTTAGGGACAAAAACTACAACAATACAACTAGGCAGCAGTGGAAAGCATGGAGCTGCATAGTAAAAGGGACAACTACATAGTGAATGGGACAATAAAGGCATAATAGGACATTGGCTATGACATGGCAGCATAGGCACAATTGGGACACAACTATGACATGGCAACAAAGGCTACAATGGGACAACAACAAAGGCATGGTGCTGCAAACTCATTAGATAGTAGCAAGGTGCAACTATGGCACATGGGACAACTGTGGTAGCATGGTGCAACTATGGCACATGGAACAACTGTGGTAGCATGGTGCAACAATGGCACGTGGGACAACAGTGGCAACATAAGCAGTATGATGAGTGGATCATGGTCATGAGGTTCAATGTTGTGATAATGGGTGCATCATGGTGCAGCACTATGAGGTGCAACATGATGACGAGATGCAACATAATGATAAGTGAAGGAGTCACCTTGGAGAATCAATTGAAGCAGCATGTCTTCAACTGATTTCATGTATCATCTTCTTAGAGATGATCTATGCTCTTATCTAGATAAGTCAAAGTGTTGACTTCTGTTGTAAACATCTCTCTCTCTGCTGAATTATTGAAGAACATATAAGAAGAATTGATCAAGGGTTTCCCCACATTGGGGTTTGTCCCTGCTAGCACCACATCTTGTGTCCTCTTGTCTTGGCTTCTCTTCTGTGATTTATGTTTATGTTCTATCTGCAGTTTACTTTAATGCTAATGTGATTTCTAATTTGGAAACGATATTGAGCTAACTATGAAAATTGAAATAAATTGCTCTAAGCATAGAACATACCTCAAATTAACATGGTATCAAAGCTGAGGTGAAGACAAAGCCCAAGCTAGAGTGAAAGAGAAATCATTGAATACAGTTGGGAAAGGACAAAAGGATCAATGGATTCCTCATCCCTCTTGAAATTCACCAAGGGTGAAGTTGAAGCAGAGAATATTATCAGAGTGCCGCAGTGGAAGCTTCTGATGGCCTACCTAAATATCACTTCAATGGGAAGTCCGAATATAAGGGTGGAAGGAAAGGTAGATGCCTTGTTTGTAATAAGTTTAGCCATTATGCAAAGGAGTGCCCGAATGGTAGGGACACATCACTTGATGATGATAACAATCATTCTAAGGACATCTTCAATGATTAGAGGAATGATAGGTAATGCAGGTCATCAAGGAAACGACCGACTCTTCAAAGAAAGTAAGGGACTCCAGGTATGAAGAACCAAATGTTGTTTTTGGTAAGATAAAGCGGCATTATATTATATTGACCCTCTCCTCCAAACTCTTTGGGAATTTGGCTTATTCATTGTAGTGCTTCAAGGCATTTCAACGGATAGAAGGGTGCTCTCTCTAATTTGGTAGAGATGGAAACAATCGTGGGATTAATCTTGGAGTCGATGCCACCTATCCTAGAAAGGGTGTAGGGAATGTTACCCCTCAATTGAATGAGGGTAACTCGATTCATTTACAAGAATCTCTTTTATGTACCTGATCGCAAGAAGAACTTGGTGTCCATTTTGGTAATGGAAATCAAAGGTTTTAGGGTGGCAGTCATCGATAGAAAGGTACATGTTTGAAAATATAATTTTCAAAGATGCTTTTACTCATGGGTTCAGGGTTGGAAATTTGTATCAAGTTGCAGGATGGTCCATTGGGGATCATGTCAGTTGACATATCTCATCTATAGCACCGAAGGTATACTTATTATAGGACCTTACCTGATATGAGTTAGAAGGTGACTGGGATGCCTGAATTCGAAAAGAGAATGAATGTACATGTTTGAGATGTACTAGAGGAAAATCTTATAAGGGGACCATTCCTCTCATGTAGCAGGCCCAAAGGTTTCGAAAAACCAGAGGGTTTTGAGATTCATGATCGAGAATCTCATGTATGCAGGAGGAAGAAAGCCCTTTATGGCTTGAAGAAAAACACCTCGGGCATAGTATGAGAGGATTGACAGCTATCTGATGAGGATGAGATTCACTAGGGGTGAAGTCGATCCAAACCATTGCTTGAAAGTTGTGGATAATAGACCGTTCATACCAACACCTTCTAAGGATGACCTCTTTCTGACAGGTGCATACCCTCTCATTTGCAGAAGTAAGAGGGAGTTGGATTTCGAATTTGGAATGGTGAATTGCAAGCCTGTGACTACCTCAATGGAGCTTAACTTTCAGAAGTTATGTGGTAGTGATTCCATACCAGATTTGGGAAATGCCTCTGAGTTTCACAAACTCATACTAGCGTTGATGTTCTTGGTGAACTTCTATCCGGACATATGTTTTGCAGTTAGCATGATGAGCTCATATATGGTTGAGCCTCACGGGATTGGTGCCAAGAATATTCTGATATATCTTCAAGGCACAATCTCTCATGGATTTAGATACACTGCCAGAAATGTGAAGTTGCATGATTATTGTGATACTAACTGGGCATGCGGTGTAGAGGAACGCAATAGCACTTTTGAGTGTTGGTTCACTTTGGGTTCTGCTTCGATATCCTGATGAGCAGGAAGTAGAAGTCGGTTGCTATAAGCACCGTTGAGACCAAATACATAGCTATGAGTATGATCTTGTGTGAAGCTGCTTGGTTGTGGAAGCTCTTCAATGAGCTGTTTGTACACATGATGGATGCCACCATGATCTTCTGTGTCAACCAGGGGGGATTCAATTGATGAGGAATCCCATATTCTATGATATCTCCAACATATAGACATCATATACTACCTTATTTGGGATATGGTACGTTGATGAGCTAGGAGGCTCTATCGCATTGAGGCTGATGTACAGGCCGCAAAAATTATGTCAAAGCCCCGGGGAAAGGTCAAATTTGTGACTTTCTCGAATGACTTAGAGTCATTGAGAGACCCCCTTATGAGGGTCATATATGATGCATGCATTGAGCTCTAGCAACTATGAGGGGCTTGGGGTACTTCTTGGAGCAACAAGCGACCATAGGGCGACTCACCCTTCCCTAATGGTGTGTTGTGTATAGGATGAATGGTTCAGCCTCCCCTGTGATATCCTGTGGCGACTTATGGACAGGATGAATGGTTTTCCTATTGAGGCTCCTACCCATGCAGTCTGGGACTCATGGGAAGTACCTCTCATCTAGCCAATGAGCAGGGAAATGGGGATAGGGACCATAGTAGTACTATTGATGGACACATCGTTGTATCTACCATACTCCCTATGCTAGGATGACCTCCATTGATCTGGGATCAATGAAACTGATCTAGGATCCATATGATTGGTTTGAGACACTCTCTTGTGATATTGATATGGGATTAACAAAACTGACTTTGGTTCAGTAAGAGTGATATGACTCACTCTCTTGGAACTCATCTGGGATCAGAAAAAGTGGTATGACACACTCTCTTCATATGGAACTAACTTCAGGTCAATAGAGAATGGTATGAGACATTCTCGATCAATTCTTCTTATTCATGGTTCAGCAGAGCAGAGCTTAACATAGCAGCAGAGCAGTGCAGGGCACTGATGACAGAGATAGTATAGTATGGAAGATGGATCAGTGGATGGAGTTCTCCCTAGTTGAGAGGGAGTATTAAAATTGGCAACTAGGGCAAAACTCCATGTGGCTCATCTTATTTATGGCAGTTGATATTTTTCTTGGATCACTCTCAGCGAGAGGTGTAGGATTGATCTAAAGATCATCCGATTAGAATAAGTATTCATGGAGTTATGAGTTTATTTGTGTTATAAGTCAATTCATCAAGGTCGGCCAAAAACCAAATAAACCCACATGTGCTCAACATTTTAGTATAAAAGGAGATGATGTGAGAGTTATTTCACACTCATCTCTCTCTTGATTTTTCTACACTCGCTTTGGGTCTTAGTGGAAGAGAGATCTAGAAGGAGGATGCCCTAGCCGCAATCTTCCCTAACCAAGAGGACACAGTCAAGTGAGAAGTCCTAACGCTACAAGGAGGACAAACCTAACCTATACGCTGGTATCTACGCAGTCTAGAAGGTAGCCAAGTTTGTGGAGATATTCTCACTGTTTTGGGTGCAGATTTTAGAGAAGAAGAACCACAACTCTTAGCCACATTGGAAGGAGGCAAGAAGGATGGCTTGAGGGATATTTTGTGACACGTTGGAGCAGTCTTACCTTGCAAATCAGGCTGCAGACTATAGGTGAGTTTAATGATTGTTTTATGCATGGTTTTGGGGTGTATATCTATGCTTATAGGGCCTCAGTGAGGGACTGCTACAAAAATAGTTGGGAGGTGAAGTTTAGATGGCCGAGAGGCCTAGAAAGGCCCTCCTAACCAGGTTGCATTCATCTCTAAGGACAACGAGGAAAAACATGGGTATTCTCCCCATCTGTTAGGCTTGTTTACAGTGATGGAGTGGGAAGATTGCTTCAAGTATGAGTTGATTGTTGTAGGGATCTTTATGGAGGTGCCCAAGTCCTATAACGTCACCTTGGATATCTTGGATCCTTCAGCTGAAGTAAGCGACTTATTTGGAGAAGATTAGGGCACCAATGTAAGCTTGTTGGTGTGCCCTAACCAGACTCGTACATGCACAAAACCCTAGGCAGAGATCAACAGTAGCATGCAACAGAAGGTATGGCAAGGCTATTGGGACAAAAGCAATTTATGGCAAGGCTATTGATGTATGGCAATGTCATAGTGCAATAATGGCACAATTGGGATAGCATGACTATTAGGGACAACAACTACAACAATACAACTAGGCAGCAATGGAAAGCATGGAGATGCATAGTAAAAGGGACAATTGCATAGTAAATGGGACAACAAAGGCATAATAGGAAAACAACTATGACATGTCAGCATAGGCACAATTGGGACAACAACTATGACATGGCAACATAGGCACAATTGGGACAACAACTATGACATGGCAGCAAATGCTACAATGGGACAACAACGAAGGCATGATGCTGCAAACTCATTGGACATTAGCAAGGTGCAACTATGGCACATGGGATAGCTGTGGTAGCATGGTGCAGCTATGGCACATGGGACAGCGATGGTAGAACGGTGCAACAATGGCACGTGGGACAATAGTGGCAACATAAGTAGTATGATGAGTGCAACATGGTCATGAGGTCCAACATTGTAATGATGGGTGCATCATGGTGCAACACCGTGAGGTGCAACATGATGATGAGATGCAACACAATGATAGGTGAAGGAGTCACCTTGGAGAATCACTTGAAGCAACATGTCTTCAACTGATCTTATGTATCATTTTCTTAGAGATGATCTATGCTCTTATCTAGATAAGTCAAAGTGTTGACTTCTGTTGTAAATATCTCTCTCTCTCTCTCTCCGTTGAACTATTGAAGAACATATAAGAAGAATTGATCAAGGGTTTCCCCACATTGGGGTTTGTCCTTGGCTAGTGCCACATCTTGTGTCCTCTTGTCTTGGCTTTTCTTCTACGATTTATGTTTATGTTCTATTTTTAGTTTACTTTAATGCTGATGTAATTGCTAATCTGGAAAAGATATTGAGCTAACTGTGAAAATTGAAATAAATTGCTCTAAGCATAAAACATACCACAAATTATCATATGAAGAGGATTAAATTATTAATAAAACATTTATCCAAAGTTTCAAACCCATTTAATAAAGTGGATATAATTCTTTGCATTACACATATCGAAACTCATGGATATTGTAATATTAAAGATCTCCGATATAAGTCCCATTTGATATCCAAACTTTGGTTCATAAAACCAAAATTTCCGACATATCTTTCCACCCACATTCTACGTCATTGTTCCACTCTTGCATATTAGAGGTAATGCATATCAGAGATTTCCTTTTGAGACACAATTAAAAAAATACAATATGACACTTCGTCGATATTCCGATAGTGATATAACCTCCGACCTTCGACCTCTGATACAAAAATCATTCCGATTTCCAACTTCCTATATTCATATCCCTCTGATCTCTAATATGTGATATAACCTCTGACCTTTGATATGTCAGACCCGATTTGATTTAAGTTTTGGATTAATTATAAAATCACATCCATTCTCATATCAAAACTTTTGAAATGGCACATATCTAAAATCGCTGATATGACTTAATCTTCTGATAGCCGATATGGTTGTGGATCCAATGGGCTTTATCACAACGATTTAATATAATATCACATCTACTCCTCATCAGAACTTTCCATATATTGCAAGTTTTGCAAAGTGTGTCATGTTAAAACTCCAATACTCCAACCTCCGATATCCATCCACATCTGCTACTTGTCACACTTTGGTTTGGTCACTACTATTAAGTTTTGAATAAGTCACTATTAATGGTCTCGAGCTATTTATCATTGGTTTTTCATTAGGATTAGTTTAGTTTCAAATTATTTGTAAAACACTAATTTATTTATTGTATTTGGATTGCAGGGCCGATTTTGTGAGAACTTTCTCTCTCGATTTTAATGGAACAATTGAACCACTATGTCACTAAAGAAAGATAGAGGTTGTTGAAAAAAGCTATTCAAAGAATTGTTGGAGTGAAATTAAGATAATCCTGTGTTACGATCGAAGCTTATATGATATTGAAGCATTGGATATCTATCATATCGGAAATTTTAAGAGATGGCTCAACAAAAAACTCCGATATGGGTATTCTCTAATATAAGGGAATGAAGGAAATGATGTGGTAGGTGGGTCCAATGCAAATTGTTTTTGAACCGAAGGACATAAGACTTGGGATATCTGGTGATATTGTTGTTGTAATCAACAAAATAGAGCCCAAATCTCAAAGTGTATCTGACTGCCCATGCAAGATACTTGCGAATATCACACCGTTGAATTGGTATATTCTTTCTAGGTCAACGAATCTACTACAATGTCGTGGGGTAGAATCTCATAATAAAAATCCTATCAGCTTGATAAAACCATTTAATGTATGAAAATTCATGAGGGACTCATTATTTATAACCATTAATTAAAACTCTAAAGAAAAACTCAAAAACAAAACAAAATCAAGTAAAAAATGGGCGCACAACCAAAACATATTGCAAATGCTCCAATTTATAGGTAGTATGTTATAAGTGATGAAGCAGCGGCTTGCAAACTTTCAAACTTATAATTGAGCTGAGATGCTCATTTTGAAGCCTAGTGCGAAAGAGATGTGTAACTAGTACACCCCTATTAAAATAAAATCAAAATATTCTCTAAATAGAAAAGAAAAAAAAAATATGTAAGATTTTTAACATGTGATATCAACTACATGTATCTAAATAGAAAAGAAATATTAAAAGAAAATATTTTAATGTTGTATGGAATAAATCATTCAATAGAGATTAGGAATAAAATATTTTAATATGAATTAATATTGACATATACTGAAAAATATATTAATAACCAAAAAACCATTTTAATGTAAGTTGATAAAATGGGTCAATGCACATGTTATATAATCTTTATAACATTCAAAAATCTAATTTAAACAATAAAAAATTATATAATGTTTTTTGGACTCTAAAATAAGTTTGTACTCGAAGAAATTTGATCTCTCAATTCATATTAGATCCGTGATTAAGATGAATCTATACTAGTTATTATTACAACCTGCTATTTTACAACCTTGTAATGGAAAAAACATTCTTTCCATCAAATATAAATCCCGTGGATTTATAATATAATCATAAACCTTTTTATGTTGAGAATAAACAGGAGCCCCGTCAGATGTCCATGTCATTTCCACATAGCCTCACCACTACAATTTACCTCTGGTCACATAAACTAAACTGCCATCTGGATTAGAATTTTCCATTGTTTAAACACAGGTTTCAAGCGAATTTGAGGTTAAGTTAGCTTTCTTTCATTTTATCTCGTGATTCTTTTAATAGTTAAAATTTTTGTTTTTCTTTGTTTTCACGTTTATGCCCTAATTGATTACACTGTTTGTATTGCAGACATGCACGATAGAGGAAAATCTCGCGAGGAAAATTAAATCCCGAGTATGATGGATTAAGTGGCGTTGATAAAATCTCGTATCCAATCATAATCGCAGAAGCAGTTCCACAAGATCACAACTAAATATGGGTGTAGCAAATCACGATTTTATTACGGAGATTTATGGAGAAAACTGTTGGCAACCAATTTAAAAAAGAAAAACAAAAAGAGAAAATAAGGAATCGCTAATGAAATTCAAAAGTGTTAGATAGATAGTTGGTTAATTAGTTTGGTTAATGGTTTTATTTATTTACTATTTCTTTTTTGTAAGTTTGGCCAGACTAGAAAGAGCGTAACACGCGATTGAACAAATTTTAGCAATTCATATTTATCTAAGTACTTGAATTTGAAGTGTACTCACTGTAAGTGGATAGCGCTGAAAAATTCAGATGCAGGTTCAAAAGCCATTCTCAGGACAAAGCTACTCACAGTTTTCTTCATGCCATGTTCCTCCCTAGCTCAGCGCAGGAAGCGTAGGAACAGGCAGCGGGATTCAGATTTGCATATGCAAAATTTCACACCGTCATTTTCACACTGATCTTAAATTCCGTCCACTTTGAAATCTAGAGAATTTACAGAGCGTTCATAGTGTGTGGGCTTTTTTCTTCTCTCTTATGCCTTATTCTGCTTGAGGCGTGGGCTTTTCTATTCGGACAGCGCGGAGACATTTGCAGCGGGGAGCACTGGGCTAGAGCAATTTAAATGTTTTAAGCGGTTATCTGGAGGCTCGGATTTGGACGTGTTTGGGCATTTTACTGTTTACAGGTAACAGGGAGCGTGAAAATAGACAACAGGGTTTTGTGAGCACAGTGAACAGACAACGTGAACATGGAGTTTGAATAGAGTTTGGTGAGCGCAAAGCAGTGATGCAGTTAATTCTTAAATAAGTAAACGTTTATAACATGCAAAACACTCCAAAGAGCCAAGGTTTAAAGAGCAAAAGAATTTCAGATTTTGTGGAAACAAATCATTTGGGTCAAATCAAAATTGCTTCAACAGAGAAAATAGAAAGGTGGATTTGGGTAAAGTCAAAGCAATATGAGAACATTTTAAGGGTAGGATTGCTCGCCTTAAATAGGGACAAATGAGAAAAAAACCGATCAAGAAAAAGAAAAAGAAAATAAATAAGAGAAACAAAAATAAAGAAGAATCAACCATTTACAGTTCCATAGCTACATCTCTTATTTGGTCATCAGATCTATGTTTAATATATTAAATTCATCAGGGCCGGGAATTGAACAAGTAGCTTCACATTAAGGAATGCCTTAACATCAAAGAGTGCTTTAACAGAGCGCACAGTTGACTTCACATTAAAGAATGCCTTAACATAAAAAAGTTTCTTAAAAGAACACTCAATCATCATCTATCCAAGATCCCATAGACTTTTTTTTATAACATTATTGTTTTTATAATTTTAAACTTTACATCATTTATTAATATAATTCCCTGTAGTGCAGTGAATTAAATTGCTTTAGTATTTAATTATTAGTTTTAATTTTTTCAATTATTATTTTAGATTATTTAAAACCTAGTTCTATGTTGTTAATTTAATTTAATATTTATTTTAGCTCAATTGATCTTAATCTTATTTGAGGTGCAGTTGCTTTATTTCTAAGCTATTTTAACTTAACTTCATTATGATGGGATGGTTTTTAGTTTAGTTATGTTGAATTTATTTGTCTTTATCATTTAGTAATTTTATTCTTATTTTATTTATTTGAATGATAATATCGTATTTAAATTTATATTTTTTTGTATTAATATAGTTTAGTTACGTTTTATTTTAGTTTTTTAATATTTCTTTATGGTTTGTATGACACGTAAATAATGGAAGATTGGAAGTCGAAGAAAGCAAGGAATCTAAACAATTTCAAAAGGGTTATAAAAGGAGCATGAATATGCACTTGGGGTGGTTCAAGGTCTGAAACTATAGAGGAATTTCTCTACAAAGAGAGGGCTTTTTGCACTATTGTAAAGAGCAAAATTTTGTAAATAACTAGTTAGTTTGGCCTACTTATTACAGCTCCAAAAAAATTTCATGCTACCATGATTTTTTTGAGAAATTATATGCTCAACAAGCTTTGATTAGATCTACAATTTTTGTACACTTTTGTCAAAATCATGGATTGATTTTTAGCTTTAATGTAATTCAATTTTGAGGCAATTCTTTATCCAGATAAGTATATGTTTCTTGAATTTTGCACTATTGTGAATTCAGTCAATTGTACACTTGTTTAAATCATTTGAAAACTTTCTTTTAATGATGGATCTAATTACTATCAAATTGAGTAATGAATTCCAATAGATGTATACTTGTTTAAATCATTTGAAAACTTTCTTTTAATGATGGATCTAATTACTATCAAATTGAGTAATGAATTTGAATAGATATATGTGTCATTACTATTAACTATTTAGCAGATTACCAATAAGTTTGTTTTTGTCTTAGTCATGATTGTTTTATGAGAACTGTTTCCTTAAGACAATCATACTATTAAAATTGAATTGAATTTATTTTAGTTTAGGTGTATGTACACCAAAGATCGATGATTATTCATCATATTGCTGAATGCATATACTCACTTGAACTAGCGATAAGTCCTCGAACTATTTCCTTGGCTTATTGACTTCAATTTTATTCTAAATTCAAAGCTGGTCCAAATCTCCATTTACCTTGCTTTTGGTTGAGAGGGGGACTAACTCATCTTTCAATTGAGATAGATTTAAGATTTACTTCTGTTACTTGCACATTAGAGTAGATTTTCATTTAGATTTAATTATTGCATTCTAGAAATCCTCTTACATAGGGGCAGACTTTAGAGTGGCTTCGCTGAGCCATTAATTTAGCTTAAGGATTGCTTTCTTACAAGCATACAACAAGGAGGTAGATACGATATCCCTCTTCTTTTTTGGTGAGTATTAGAATATCGCAAGTAATCAAGGAGAGAGAGGGGGTAACTAGACCTAATAGAACTAGTCAGAACCACCAAATCAAACATATTAGGGCTTAGTTGGGGCTTTGACTAGGTGGTCTCCCTTACATGTTGATGAGGTCATTTTTACCTATCAACGAGTCCCCGAGATCAATAATTATTCCTCTCCTAGCATGCTTGAGGTCCTTCTCAAGTCTACACTTAGGGCCCCAATATGACAATTGTTGCAGTCCTCCAATCCGCTCTTAAGTTGCCATCCAACTGTCCAATTTTAACACCAATCCTACACTTCTTCTTATGCTTTAGATATGCCCAGCTTCAGTCATCTCCTCAACGATCTAGGGCCACCAGAACTGTCCTCACCTAGGGCTTGTAGATCTGCCCTCATACTCGTGATTTGACCCTCAAATCACATAGATCTAGGGAAACTTTCAATATGTTGTCTATACCCTATAATAGACTTCACAACTTGTTCCTCTTCATGACAGTTCCAACCTTCAGTAACACCCTAATTTTTTCCCCTATGCTGAATATGTTGCTCACACTTTCTCCCATAGGCCTAATGAAAATGACCTGATGCATTTTACCTTCAAACAGAGACAAACTGGTACCAAAAGGGACTCAACCCTCTTCTCCAACCCCTATGAGAAATACATAATTTAGGGAAGACTTTAGGGTCTGATTCTGGGTGACTGTGTATGAACTAAACAACCCTAAAATAAGGCATCAAATTTGTTGTTCCCAAGCCTTGGATCAACCTATTCAGTTAGCAATTATTCCACAACTCAATCCCTCTTCTAGCAGCTCTACATAGTCCTAACTATTCAACCCACTTGACCAAGACACTAGTCAGCTTAGACAGTCACACGACCTCATTCTTCTAGGGATGTTCCACATCAACTAGGCCACGCAGGCCACTCTTCTTCTATGTTGAGGTTTTGAGGGTGCTCAACCCTCGTGGCCATAATAATCTAGGCCCTTTAGACCTCCTACCATGCACACTAGGGCTCACATCCCTCTTCCTTCAATCTGGACAATGATTTAGGCCTTATGGCCCTTCCTTTTTCTTGTGGCAAGACACACCATTCTGTGACCCCTTCTTGGCAAGGTAATCAGGTCTCTCAGTCACATTTTCATTCCCAAAACTAGGCTTGTGACCCTTCTCATAATTCAACAAGAATTTTGGGAATAAATTAGCTATGAGGGTTGAATAATACCTTCATAAGAGTGAGCATCCTAGGATAGAAACCCTCCTTCTAATTGCGACTCTCCTTGAAATTTCTTCACTACCTTTCGTTGCACTTGGATATATGACTTCAACTTCCCTTGTAACCTTACTCAGCCTCCAAGCTCTACCTCTCCTTGCCTTCATCTCTAGCAACCTCTTTTCTCAAGAAATATCCCTCTCACTTGATATCTAGCCTTATCCTAAGGCCTCCAAATATATCTCCCTAAGCCTCTTTAGAACCCTCTAGATCTTATGGATTTTGATCCTCTCTTAGACTTAGGAATTTAATTTTTCCCTTTTAATTTATTGTAGAATTTCAAACTCCACATGGGTCTAAAAACCCTTCACTTGGGTTCTTTTCCCACAAATTATTTTGTGACCAAACTCATACAAACCCTAGATCTAGGCTTGTGGAGCACCTCCCAAGCTACATAATTCAACATTTATGGGATAACTCTCTTGCCACAAATATTGGATTGTACTTCTCTATGTAGCCATCGACTGCATGTTTGATTTTGTACATCCATTTGGAGGTTACCACTGAATTCCCTTAAGTTCTTAGCACAATATCCCATATGTAATTCTTCATGTTGGACTAATGTTCTTCTAACATGGCATCTTTCCTAGCTTGCTAATTTGCTGCCTCCTCATAGTTGGATGGATCAGAATCAATGATACGACTCATTAATGCAACATATCATGAGTAGTTATTCAGATTTTTGCTTTCTCTAAACATCCATAAGGAGACGCATGTCCTTCTGCATCCTGTAAAGTATTTGAAAGCCATGCATGTATCTTCTTTATTTCTAGAACAATAATCCTAGGAGAGTCCATTGGATTGTTTGTTCCTTCTGACTCTTCCTAATATTTTGAAGGATTCATTTGTTCATATGGCCATGTATCAACATTTTGAGGAGCTTCATGTTCATTATCAACATCAACATCCCTGGATTTCCTGAAAGATGCATCCTCATCAAAGATATCATCTCTACTAATTTCAATACTTCGTTGACGTAGAATATAAATTTTGTAGGCCTTTGACGTCTCACTATACTCAACAAATGTTCCCTTCTTTCTATAAGGCTCCAACTTCAACCTCTTCTCCCTGGGTACATGTATGCAAACATGACAACCAAATATTCTCAAATGTCTAGCCTCCGGTTTCTTAGCTGTGAAGACTTCTTCATGAGTCTTGAATTCCAACAATTAGTGAGGACTTCTATTTTTCACATAAGTTATTGTCTTCGATGCTTCTCCCAATAAGAACAAGGGAAAATATTGATCTTGAATCATTTCCTTAAAAGCTTCTACAATGGTTCTATTCTTCCTTTCAAAAACTCCGTTCTACAGATGATTGTAAGGAACTATTAACTCCCTCTTATTGCGAGCTTATTTGCAAAAATAAATGAGTTTATTGGAAGTGTATTCTCCTTTATTATTAGATCGAAGAATCTTGATATTCTTTCCTGTCAATTTCTCTACCTAAATCTTGACTTCTTGAAACCCGCTAAAGACTTCATCTTTTTTCCTCATGAAATAGAGCCAAATTTTTCAGGAGAAATCATTAATAAATGTTACATAATACAAGAAATCACTCAAGGAAGTTGTTTTCATTGGTCCACACACATATGAATGAATTAGTTCCTAGATTTCCTTGGATCTATTTCCACTACCTGGAAAGTATCTCTTAGCATTGTTTCCAAGTGCACAATCTTTCGAACTTCCTCCATGCTATACTTAAAGTTTTGGTAGGCCTATAACAACATTATTTAATACAGAAAAAGCCTTATAATGAATGTGAGAAAATCTACAATGACATGGTTCACATATATTGGTGTTATTATGTATCAATAATTGATCATATTTTCCAAGGAGTCTTTACAAGCCTCATTCTCGAACACCAATTACTTTGGTAGAATCTATGCTAGAGCCCCTTTCCAAAGAAAAACTTGTCCATCAAAAAATGAAACTTTATATCCTTTTCTTCCAAGGATGAGGTAGATACTAAGTTTGTTATGAAACCAGCTCAAGAAAAGATAGAAAAGATAGATCAATGCCTTAGAATTCAGCCTCTTCGAGGGGGAAACCTCCTTTACATTACATAAATGAACAATTCTTGGATGATAC